>JACJUY010000984.1:176840-202687 GCA_014220935.1 Platorchestia sp. MABIK | reverse complement strand
AATCCGAAAATCTTCCCCAAGACGCTGCTGCTCAACTCGAAGAGCAATCAAATCATCGCCAATGTAGAGAAGACTATAATAACATCGTTAGTGAAGGAATTCTTGTTTCACAGAATGGACAGACCACCGCTACGAGTTTAGCAACAAGTTTCAGCTCTTTGCTCGAGGTTCAAACGAACGCTGAAACTCCGAATAGGTTGGATGAAGGTGTCCACGTTTACCCTAGTGAGACTACTTTTAAAACTCTAAAAAAAGTAACGTTCAATATGCCATGCGACCAATCTGTGCCTGATCGAGCACTCGAACCACTCCTAGATCAATCTCTTCCATTTACGGTTGAAAACACTGTCATCAAGGGCATTTCTTTCAAAATATTGGATTCAAATGATAAAACTTTTAGTAGCTCAGCTAGTGTTGCTGCTGTAGCGCCTCCTGAAGTATCTGACGAAGCTGCGAGCAGTTCTTTGCCTGCTGGTTCTAAAACGAAGCCAGAGCCTTCCATGCCTCAAATTTTTTGAAGCTTTAGTTGTTTTTGAGAGTCTGTTCAAATTCTTCTTCATTGTTATGAATTAGTATTACGTTTTTAGCTGTAAGTCTGTCTTATTTATTTTGAAAAGTCTCCTCCATCCTCATTTCATGAGTCATAAAAACCTAGAAGTTATTTCTTGGCCGGTTTGCTATTTCACGTCGCATCCTGGCTTGCTTGACTTGATATATTCTGGGTTTCAAATTGTACAATTGGTTTTGTCTGCGTATGTACAAACGCAGCAATGACACATCGGGCAAAAACTCTGGTTTTGAATTTCGTGATGCTCAACTGCCGTACGTGCTAAATATAGCATACTCAATGAAAATGCTCATAAACTTAACACTTTGACCGCAACGTGCACCACCGGTGGCCACGCAGGAGATTTTCACAATGCTGTTGACCGACCAGTAGTCTCAAGCTAAATTTTAACAAACATCTGAAAGTAAATGAAGGCATGATCCAGTCAATGTTGGTCATTTTAAAAATTGCTTGCTACAATTGACTTTAAATACGAGTTGAGTATTGAACTCAAGTTTAACTTATTGCAGTGTTGATCTCTTATCGAATTTGTACCCATATGTGTTTTTTTACAGTTCACTGCTGATCAGCAGTTCCGTCTTTATTTAGATGTCGATGACAACCTGATGCCAGTGTCAGCCTAATAACGGTAATGGGAGGAGAATTCCGAAAGTGTGCGTGGTATGCAAAACCCATGAAGGCAAGGCTGCAAGACGACGATGACATCTGCGTCTTCCGTGAGTTTGATATTCTGACATGTGTAGCGCTCTTTTATTTCCCTAAGTCACCCTTCGGAGTCACTTCTACGAAATCGTTCGTTTTATTGACGGTCTCCAACAGTTTACCGGAGTGTAACTGACTCAAAACAAGAAATCAGAGCTCTCTTTTTACGGATTCGGTGTACACACAGAGAACATTGACATCGTTTACGAAACCTGGAATATCGATGCCAGTTATGTTGTGAGGATCAAGAGGCATCACCTGAGTTATCAAATATTTCAAGAAAAAGAACACATGAAGAATTAAGTTTCATTCGTAGATCAGCCTTGGCTCCTTCGTAATGAACTTGGTCAGCCAAGCGATTTAACCCTTAAACGCCCTGATAGAGTTTTCGGTCCACTTTCAAAAATAGCTTCATTATATTGTATTTTTGGCTAAATTTGCACCCTAGTGTGTTCTTTGGAGTTCACTGCCGAGTAGCAGCTCCTTCCTCTTTCTGTCGGGCACTGCCTGATGCCAGAGTAAGTCTAATGATGGTGGTTATAATGACGGTAATATGAGTAGAAAATTGCTGACGTTAAATTGGTAAGATATTCTCGAATGCATGCTGGATGATATGCGTAATTCGCCAAAAAAAAAACATAAGTTGAGATCTGAGGTCATTCCCTCAAGTTGAAGTAAATGTCGGTCGAGAGTGGTAGCACGAAGTATATCATCAGTGACAGCAGAGCGAATTAAGCTCATCATGAACGCCTCGAAAATACTCGCCAATTTTTCGAACATATTTGTTGGACACAGTAATGTCTATGCATACTTACCATTTGAACATCCTCGAGAGGCTTACGTAATTCGCCTATCAATTTCATGTATTATTACTTTTATACTCGTTTTGAAATCTTCCGACATTTAAGTGTGGCCTGTTGAACTGATAAGTTAATTTTTCTGTTCTACGTCGGGCACACATCACGATCAACTGAAGGACGACGTGGGCTAAACGGACAATTTTCACAGACTGATTCCAAAGGGTGCCCATGTTGACGTCAAGAAGCTCTCCATTAGCACTAAAATCAAGGTCACAGAAAACGCAAAAGTCATCGCTCATATCCTTGCCGTCTCATCTGAATACCGTTCATACTTGTTGTTTACTTAGTGTCTTGAAAACCTGATAACTTAACCCGTCGTGATGTTACTGCGTTTGGAGGTATTCAAACAAATTACAATTCTACAACCTGAAAGCCCGTGTTCATCACGTCCAGCAAGCTCAAATGCGATCTGAAATAGCGAAGTTGATTAAACAATAACTTCTAGGTTTTTGGGTTGGATGGCATGCAGATAAGGGAGAATTTCCAATGTTTAATTCTGTACAAATGTAAATGTGTGAATAAGACTTAGGTATTAGAAATTGAAGACTCCAATATTTTTTCGATTGGAAACATTTGTTCGTTTGCTAGAATGAATTGTATAATGTTCAATTGTGTATAGCATTACAATAAGATTTACGTTATGGTGTATGCATATTAGGTCCATACAGACTCCTTCGAGGAATTTTGTAAAGCTTGTACCCCTCAGGGGGATACAACTGTAGTATCTAAGGGAATTAGCGCTCCCAGGGGGAAAATGTGAGGGCCCGGGCTAAGGGTTAGGTAGGCTTCTTTTCTATTGAAATAAAATAGGTTTTTGTTCTGTTACGGACCATCTTTTTTCGGTTCACTGCTGTCCGGTTTTTAGCTCCTACTACTTTCTTCTTCAACTTTTTCTTGTTTCATGAACTTCTTTCTTTGCTTACTGTTTCCGTGCACCTTGTGCATAGATTCCACGTTTCCTGAACTCCATACTAAATGGTTCCTTCCTCCTTCCTCTCTTAAAACATCTTTGTCGTGGTTAAGGGAGGCTAGAACTTTCTTATATGTATAATAATAATATTGTAAAGCTCGTAGACGTGACCTAACCCAAAGCCCTCTCTTGAGATAAAATATTCGTGAGCTGCGCTTAAGATGACTTGTTAGTGCTTGTAATTACAAGTTCACCTTTGTTGAAACATTTCATTGCTTCCTTAGCTAATTGGAGTTCATTCAGCAGTACATGGGGCAGGAACCAGTGGTGGGTTTAGCCGTCAGTTCTTGTCTTGACTTTTTCTCGTTGTCAGTCTATTCTGTTAATTCAGGAAATTGTTTTGTCGTTCAGTCGACCGTTGCTACGAATGTTGTCGTTTATGTTGCGTTGTACTTCTTACTTTATCTTGTGTTGTACTTGTCATTTTATTTTGTGGACTCTTTGAAAGGCGTTGGCTTTTAATCAAGCCCGTAGTAGGAAGCATATCTCTACGCTTGAATTTTGAACCTACTGGGGCACTTTGAGCCAAATTTGTGTGTGGAGATAGTTTTCACAATCCGATACTTTCGTTAGAAATCCCTCTGATGGCAGTAATTTTTGCACGAAATATTCTATCACAGGGAATAAATGCAAATGCTTCATTCTTCAATTTATGACATCTATCTTGCCATCGTTAGTATTGAAACGTCCTTAGGAGTTCTGAGCTGAGAGTTAGCTAGGCCTTCATTTTGTTAAATAAACTGTTCTTGGTTTTGTTAAGGACAATCTTTTTTTCGGTTCATTGGTGTCCTGTTTTATTTTTTAGCGCATCAGACTTTCTGCTTCAATTTTTATCTTCAGTTTTCTAACCTTCCTTCTCAATTTACTGTTTCTATGCGTAGGACATCCTGTGCGGGAACACACCTTGTTCATAGATTCCGCGTTCCCTAAATTTCGTACTAAATGTTTTTTTTTCATCTCCTTGGACATCTTTGTTGTGATAAGGGAGACTAAAACTGACTTATAATCGTTAAATCAACGCCCTTCGGAACATAGTAAGCGTACTGTATTTTATTTTGATGCTGTGAGAGACAGAGTATTCGTGTTACGATTTCCCATAGAGACGTTAGTAAATGCTCTAAGGTGTGCAAAACGGAGTCAATTTAAGTTTTGCCTATAATTCATTCCCGAAAACTTTTTAAATGAACAATTGAAAAGCTCATCATTTCTTTCTTAAATAGACTTCCCTCAGGGGGATACAACCATTGTATCTATGGGAATTAGCGCTCACATGGGGGAAATGTGTGAGGGCCAGAGCTGAGAGTTAGGTAGGCCTTCTTTTTGTTGAAATAAAAATTTTTTGCTATGTTAAGGACCAACTTTTTCGGTTCACTGCTGTCCTGTTTTTCAGCACCTACTACTTTCTTCTTCAACTTTTATCTTGTTTCATGAACTTCTTTCCCAACTTACTGTTTCTATGCCCCTTCTGCATAGATTCCGCATTCGCTCATATCCATAATAAATGGTGCCTTCCTCTCTTCGATATGCTCTTTTTTTTGTAGCGGTTAGTTAGGCTAAAACTAACTTATAATCTAACCTAATCTTCTTTTTTAAATTTCTTCTTGTTAGTGTTAAATAATCTTTGAATGAATTTAAATAGAAATGCATAAATTAAGATTTCAATAAAAAATTGAGGTTCTGA
The DNA here is from genome assembly GCA_014220935.1 of Platorchestia sp. MABIK. Lineage (NCBI taxonomy): Eukaryota > Metazoa > Arthropoda > Malacostraca > Amphipoda > Talitridae > Platorchestia > Platorchestia sp. MABIK. The sequence continues at coordinate 197,906 of JACJUY010000984.1, read as the reverse complement.
TGTATTTGTGTATCCTGTTTACAGTAAGGGAGCCTTTCAGGGGATACAACTATTGTATCTATGGGAATTAGCACTCCCAGTGAGATTATGTGAGGTTCCAAGCTAAAAGCCAGGTAGGCCTTACTTTTGGTGAAATAGAATACGTTTTTGGTTTCGTCACTGACCGCCTATTTTGGTTCACTGCTGTCCTGTTTTCAGCACCTACTACTATCTTCTTCAACTTTCATCTTGTTTCATAAACTTCTTTCTCAGTTTCCTGCTTCCGTGAATCATGTGGATAGATTCCGCGTTCCCTGTAAGTCCATACTGAATGGTGCCTTCCTCTTTCCTTTCTTGGGAACACCTTTGTTGCTGTTAGGGAGACTCAAACTAACATCTAATGTACAGGGTGGGAGTAGGAGAACCCAAACAAGGAAACGAGCGGCAAACCAACACCTCTTTGTGAGGATAGAATATGCAATATGCTTGGGTTAGTTAGGTTTGTGCACTTGTGCTATGAGGACCGGTGCTCCCAGGGTGAGACTTGAGGTTACCTCGGCTATGGGAAGTCTTTCGGCACTTCTATCTTACGTGCCTATCTAGCCTCTTTCAGTTTTCACGCCTCCTCGTTTATGCGTTTTCTTCCTCTTCCTATCTTGTTGTTTTAAAGAGTGTGGGATCACACGCTTAGAGACCACCCTGTTTTTTCAATTTTGACTGAAGGGTCTCATCTATTCGTTCATTTCAGGTCGTCTTTGTTGTGGCTATAGATTCTTACGTTAATGTAATAATATTTATTTAAATATAACGTGCAACTGTGTATTATTACATGGGATGGTCCTTCACTAGCGTACTCGGGATATACTGAGTGTTGGGTTCGCGTCGATCTGCCTGTAGGGAAGTAGTTACGCTGTAAGAAGTAAATTCTATAATTTATGTTTTTTTTAGCATGGTTCAAGTAAATGAAGGACTTGCTGGCATGCATCGAAGCGCATAGTTAATGCAAGTCAGGAGTGACACCCGATGAAGTGAAGTGAGCTGTGCAGCTGTCGAGCATTTAAGAAAAAGCTGTGCTTCTTAAGAATTCTGGCACGCTTGATTGATTAACATCGCTTCAGGGTTGAACAAAATGATTAATCATCCCCTCCGGGTCAAGCAAAAAAATTTATTCTTCAATGTAGAAATAAACTCTCAAGTGTAAGACATGTGGAATTCAAGAACGACTCCGCGAATTTTCATCAGTTGTCAGCCAGACTCGTCATTGCAAGTCAGGAAGTACATTCGCTTCGATGCTGCTGGTCATTCAGAACTTATTATTTTGCTCATAGTTTTTAAATTTATATATTTTTTGACCTCATTGTGACCCGTTCAAATTCACGAGGTACTGACTACACTTGCTGCCAATTTTCATGCATGTGCAATTGCGCATGCAAACTGAAATTATAAGTTACGAGGAAATTACTATTCAAACTGTTGCGCCTCATTTAGTCGAGCATCTTTTTTATGACTTTTTTTCGGAAAAACTACAGATCTGTAATCCATTGAACATAATGCTAATGTTATCTTCGTTAGCCATAATTTTTATGATTTTGCCATAGTAATAGCAAACACATTATTTAATTAAAGTAAACATCAATGAATCAATAACAATTTATAATTTAATTACTTCCATCATGTACATGTTTTAAGTGCTAAGCTTTGAGAAAATGGGTGAACAAGTGATGCCCCATGCAATCTTTGTATTTATATGATCATTTACTTCTTGTTTCAAGCAAAGTACAGTATATGACATGAGCGTTTCTTTTTTTTTCCGGGGGACAATAAGCTGGAAAATTACACCTTCATCCCCTGGAAGGGATATAATTATTATACCTTTGGGAATTATCGCTCCGCAATATGTGAGGTCGCCCCAAGTTGAGTTAGGTAGGCCTTCTTTTTGTTAAAGTGAATTATGTTTTTTGTTTTGTTACGGATCATCTTTTTTCCGTTCACTTCTGTCCTGTTTTTCAGCACCTCTTAACTTTCGTCAACTTGTACCTTATTTCTTAGCTTTCCTTCTTAACTTACTGTTTCTATCCTCAGGGGATCCTACAGTATGTGGGAACGCACATTGTGTATAGATTCCACGTTCCCTTAACTCCATAGTAAATGGTTCCTCCATCCTTCCTCTCTTTGGAACGCCTTTGTTGCGGTTAGGGAGGCTTAAATTAACTTATCTAATCTAATTACACCTTCACGTGAGGAAGATTGGCGTCAGTAGTGTAGGTCTGCCACAAAGTGTATTGAGCGCTGTGGTCGATTTGCGCGCGTTGAGACTGGTTCCGTATACAAAATGATTCCCAGTAATTAGGGTGGAGACCCGTGAGATGTGAGAACTGAAATGATAATAGAGACCTTATAGTAATTAATGCCAGCCGAGGGTGATGATGTAGAACTGCAACTCGGTTGCATATTGTGGAGGAATGTACCACGCTACAACAGACGTTATTTCGACCAGTTTTTGCAGACAGTGTGTCGTTACTTTGTGGTGACCAACCCGCGATGTACTGGAATCAATATGCTCTTGTCTTCTTTACTCATGAATAATTTTTCATTCCAGATTCCTTATTTCATCATTGAAATGGATGATGTATAAATTTATATGAGAGTATTATTTGAACTGATCCATATATTAAAGGATAATAAGTTGACGAAGAAAATGGATTGTTTATGAAAACGTGCTGAGAAAAAAAAACCTTGACATTACGTGATGCACCGTAGGACAATTTGTCGAATAGATTTCAGAAGCATGATTTACCAATTGCTTTTCCCTCCAAATCCAACCAGTAATTCTGATGTGGACTGTTACCAGCTATGAAGATGGGTGCGCAAAATTGAGAATGGAGCTGGCGAAGAGGTAGGTTGTCGTGCTTCAAGACAGCGCTCAACCTCATGAGTCTTTGGCTACCCGAACCAGGCTACATGAGCTTTGTTGAGATCTCTCACCTCATCCACCGTATTCTGATGCTACGCTGTTAAACTCTCATTCTTCCGAACTCATTGCAAAAAAAAAGTATAAAATGATTTGAAAGATGTTTACATACAAGTGGACAACTTTTTACTTTAAAAACCGCAAAATTGTATGCCAACAGCATAGTTGAGTTATCTGGTAGGTGACAAAGATCATTGCTGGCAATTGAAATCATTTTGTAGATTAGAGTTTGTTTGCGCATCTTTTATCACCTTTTACATCTAAAAAACGCTCAGAACTCTTCGGATAACTCAAACAGTGAAATCAAGGTGAATTCAAACCAATCTGGAGAAGCATTGACCCTGTGAACGATTTATTACAGCCGTAAAATTGGGGTCAAAATTCGTGAAGCAGTCGAAGAGAAGCGTTAATGGCGACAATCCAATGATGGTTGTTTACATCCCTTTCTCCCTCTGCAGCCATTAGTTAATGTCTACCGGGGGTTGTAATTCAGGGAGTCTTGAGAAGTTAGCTCTTTAAGTCTCGCGCAGCCATATTTAAAGACTATGCGTCTCTTTGCCAAGCCTAATGTCTTGATAATCACCGCACTTCAGTGCTATTTTCAACCACTTTCTTGTAGCGATCTCTCGATTCGGAGTTGTGAGAATCAGTTGTGGGCTTAGTCTAATCTCGCCGTCGATGTTAGCGACGAGGCAGGCAATGGCCTTCTTGTACCATCATCATCGTTCCTGTTTTTTTTTTTGTATGATGGCCTCTCCATTTCACTCTTCATAATGCGTGTATTTCTTCATTTTCCGGCTGCTTCTATTGGAAAAAGTTATACGATTTCATCTTTTTTGAGCCCCTAGACTAAAGATTTACCTAATTTCCCTCAACCATTCGAATAATTCAATTTTTTTAATTTCTCACCATGATAGCCTCAACTGAGGAGAAAGTGAGCATTAAAACGTAAATGCATAATAATACTTGGAACAGTACCTACAATTTAATTTTTTTAGGTGAATAATATGCACTTATTCCACTTTGGCTCTTGATCTTCGCGTAGGAGAACACAGAGTAATAGCTACGGGTGTGAGCTTTAAATTAGTGGAGTTGCAAGTACACTGGCATCAGCTCCTTCTGTGTAAACCTGTCTAATTTATCCTTTAATTTTTTTTCTTGCTACCAAGCTGCTTTTATTTACATTTTCATGAAAATCATCGAATCGCCTCTAACAAAACGGGAAAACTTGGAACCAAATACGAGCTGATAAATTCGCCCATACTCCTGCGTTTGTGAAGCTCTAAAAAAATTTAGAGCTCACTCGTTGTGAGCGATTGCGAAACAATTGTGATAATCGAAAATTGTCATTGAAGCAAATGTGTTCAGAATTCAATCTTACATATCTGTATTCATTTTCGTTCACCTAGTTGCAATATAAATGTGTACGCTGAGAATAGAGAAACAATCTAGGATTTACCTGGGGAAGAAATTTTTGGACAAATATAAGAATAAATTTTTTTCTAATTCAAAATTTTAAAAAATCCTTCGTTACGAGATTTCTACAGTTATTCCGCGTCGAATGAGACCACAATCACTCTTCTACGTAAAAAATTGCAGAGCGGGAAAAGTTTTGCGAAAGTACATTTATTTTTTCTTATGTTCGCACAATAACTTTTTTCTATTGCGCAAATCAAAATTTTTATAGAAGAAAATGAGTTCAGAATTCAATTTTACATATCTGTATTCATTTTCGTTCCTCTAGATGCAATAGAAACGTGAACAGTGAAATTTGAAAAATTCGGTGAATTAGGTAAAGTTCAGGGTAGTAGCTCCCCTTAAGCCGCCTCCATAGTATCGACAGCCATTCTCAATTTGCTCCGTAGTAGTTGTTTTAGGAGTGTATTCCTGCTTTAGTCGTTTGGTCTCATTTTCTTTACTTCCCATGGAGCAGGCTGATCTGTGAGTCGTGTGACTGTCCTAATATTTTGATATTTTCATCATTACACCTTTCGTCGCTCACACCACCTTCTAATTGCTTGTTTGACCGGCTGTAGCTGACTGTACCAGCATAGACTTTGCATTTATACTATTTTCCAAACTTGAATTTTTCCCTGCTTTTACCGTAACGCGCCTAAATCATGAAGAACGGTGACTTGAGTCGATATATAACTTATTTGCGATAAAACTATGGTTTCAGTCGTAATTCACACCAAAACTGGAGTGTGCATAGTGAATTCAAGAGAACGGCTAGGTTAAGTGATCAATTAGAGTTAGTTCTTCAGCGAACAGGTGCAAACAGTTTCGCAGTGGGAAAGTAAAGTATCAAAATTTTCAGCCGTGTGGGAGCGAGGATGATTTCTATGCTTTTATTTTTATGGTAATTGCGTTACTAAAAATGCAAAATTTTTACATCACATAAAGTTATAATGGAATAGAAGGACAATTATTTCTAACCGAACTTGTTCTATCATTGAAGCCATGATGTCGATTCGTGGTCAGTATAGGAATACGAGTCCTGTACAAAAAACTCTCGACTAAAATTTTAGGATAATTAGCTTCAAGTTTCTGCCTACAAATTTTTGTAAATCTCACTGGGTTTTAAGTTTGTGGCGGCTCATATGGCTTTCAGAATAATCGAATCATTTTAATCTCAGTCAAGAAGAGTTGTTTTTATCTTCCATCATATACTGTAGATGAGCGTTATATGGGGAAATAGTGCATGGCCAATTCAAGCTGCTTTGAATAGGAAACTTCTGTTCCACGTTTTCATGCATCGACTTGCAAACGCGCTCTCGAGATTGGTTGTTTCAAACAAAAGAGCTCGCAATTTGCCACAGTCCCCAATCAAACGTGAGAGTTCGGTCTACCCGTAGGCCACTCCTGCCAAGCCCAATTTTGATCATGTTTTCCCCAGATTTATCTCATCGTATGGCGATAGACTTGTTCTTCTGGGGTTGAATGATTTTGGAAAACGTAGTAAACGCCTGTATTTATGGAATTCCAACATTTCCCTTGAATAAAACTCAAAACTCTCAAGCTTGGAAAAGCTCAATTCTGCTTAGCGTCCATGCTCATCAGCAGTACATCATATCTAGGATTAAGGGAAATACTAGGGGTATGTTTCACCGAGTTCAAATTTATTGGGAGGACACAAAATTCCGTGCGTCGTATTTTCATATCAGAGAAACAACTACTTCTGCGTAGATATTCATTTGCGAGTACGGCCGAAGTATATCATCACGCGCTCTAGATGCGATCTAAAATTCTAATTGGCACATTTTTTCTTCCATTACGGTGTCTTATTTTAGTTTTAGCTGCATGAAATACTGCCTTTCGCTCCAAAACGTAAAGAGAAAAATTAAGAATTAACTTCGCTCGTGTGAATATGAATCACTGTAATTAAGTTGCATGTGTTCGCTTCGAGCGAAAAAAAAATGAAATGAAAAATGAAAGCATGTTTCTATTTAACTTCAGAGTATTTTTTCGGTGTGGAGAATTTTTACTGGCTTGAAAATATTTTAACCACGTTCACTAGGGGTTGCCTACAACTTCCAGATCAATTACACGTATCGTAAGAAAAAAGACGCATTTTCCAGAACAATAGTAGGAAATGTCTGGCTACACCTTTATCAAGCGATCGAATGCATAATACTGATATTCCCCAATGGTGCGAAGCATATCGGACAAATCTGCCGCGTCTATCTTGTTCAAGGATTCGCAGCTCCACTCGACTACCTCGCGACTTAAAAACAAAATCCACCCATCGCTTCTGCAAACACTAACTCGTGCCATCCTTGGAGGCAAGCTGATCAATCTCCTCCTGTCTGTCTTTCCTGAGCTTTTTTATAGCAGATGCTGCGAAATGCGGACAGCTTTTCCTCGGCAGTTTAATTGACCTATTGATGTAATTTCCTGCTTCCAAGCCTATTTGTTTATTTGTTTTCATAACACACACTGACGTTTTAAAGTTTACTTTTCATGGGGTGTTCGTATTTTAGCTAAAGATTTATCTGAATTTCCAGTCGCGCAGCTCTGCTTTCGCTCCCTTTCCACGCTCCGCTCCCTCGCACACAGCCCCTCCCGCCGTAGCAATTTGATTCGTCACCCCAATTACTTGGCTGGAATAATATTGGCCTTCCTCGCTCCGGCAATTCCAATGCAAATATCGAAGTATAATAGGAGCGCAAACATCGTGATTGGAACTCTATTGGTTTTGGATCTTGTTCGGTATTGGTTGGGGGTTTGGAATATGCCTCTGGTTTTCCACCTACAATTTTCTCTCTTTGCTTACTCGCTTGCTGTGAAATACTGAACGTTGTATTTGTGTATTTTACTCTGGGAAGCAAATCATGGTCTGAATACAAGAGTAAACGATAGGATTAGTTTTACAATTCACAACACTCCTTTTTGCGAAGAGGACGATAAAGCAGAATATTTATTGGAGTCTACTGGACTGCGAACTACACACGCGAATAATTCATGGGAGAGTAGAGATCGATTCAGTTCAAACCGAGGAAAAAAATGTGGAGCGCATCTTTTATTTACACCTTTGTAGTGACCATCACTAAACTGCACGTTCCTCACTGTTGACTTTCCATTGAAGCAAAGCAGTGAGTCGGAGCGTTGGTGTATGTACTCAGAGCCTTGAACCAGAAGTGTTGTGCTGTAGTTGTTCGTACGTATCTTCCATCTCCTCCTTGTGTGTGCCTGCATGTATACTCGGGAGTGCTATTTGGCTAGGATTCCAGGCAGACTATTGTGCCTCGCCTTTCAGCGATTCAGGCTGCATCTGCACTCAGCAGCTCGGCACATTGGTGAGAGGAAATGCGTGTGCAAAATACAAATGTAGGAGCAGAGATACAACGCAAATGTGGGCGTCGTTATCCAGCTCCACAGAAAAACGAAGGTGAGTCGTGTAAGTAAACGAACTTTCAATCCTCGTGTTTGCAGACGTGTTAGCCGTTAGGAATTTTAGGTTTTAGTTGCTTTTTGTGTTAGGCTTCTGTCCACCAGTCGTCAGTTGGTGTTAGTACTAGAGTGTTAGAGAGGAGCAGCCGAACAATGTTTATACTCAAACAAACTCAAACACTCGCATGCAAACAAATGAAGTCAAACAAGCACCGAGGGAACAGAGTTCAGTTCTGCTTCGTGTCTTTTGAAGCAACAATAGAAGAAGAAACGGCGGGCTCCGTGCTTTTGGTTCACAGCTCGGTGAAAGGATATTGTTCTTTTCTTGTTAAACAAAGCTAAGTAGGTATTTCTCAGGCCTTTAAACCAGTGACTTCGCGCTTCTTGAACACGTTTTGCAGTGCGCATGAAGAACTTTTTGAGTTTATTTACATCCTTAGAGGAGATAGAGGAACATTCTCCCCTGGCTTGATAATGACTGAAATTATGACTGCAATTATGAACGTTGAAAGTCAGCCGTGATAATCTCTGAAATATTGCTCATATTTGTTATTATGGCGTCGTTGAAAGTAGCCGTTGCTCGTTCTAACCCTGTGTTTGGAAAATCAATTTCCTTAAAGGCTAACCAGGCCATTGATAATTTCGACAGAAACAAACGTCGCTGTAGACACGCAACTCGATCCATCTTCAATACAGCTAAGACTTCGGTACTGAAATCTGATACGAAAACTCCCAGATTCCTGTCATGAACACCGCAGACAGTTTCCCAGTAAATTGTGACAACTCGATGACGTTAATTAATACGGAGAAAACTGATAGCTCCGAGCTGATAAGAAGCAGTTGTATGACTGCACGGCGCTGAGGAGACTGGCGTTAAACCGGTTGCCATGATAGAATCAGTTCAGCTCGAGTTTAGTAAAAGTAAGCGATAGAATAGTTTAGATACCAGAACTTTTTTACATTGCGTGCACCTCGCTTTGTTAGGTGGGAGGCATAAGTACAAGTGCAGAATGAGCGGTGACAGCCGTGAGCTCGAAAGTATTTCTTCGTCTCAATCATGTAAATTTTTATCAAATGCTGAAAATCGTACAGCTGAATTACAAAAAAGTACCACGCTGCATCGTTTTTATACCCTTGTATGAAAATAACTTTTGACCCTGCACCTTTCTCAATAGTTTTTCATTATATTTTACCATTCTCTCTTTCTTTCTCCTTGAACATATATCAGAATGATGGGCCGCGACTTTCGATACACCCAAAGGTTGGTTTCGATAAATTCCCATTTTTATCGGGCATCGACCCCTTCCTATCAATATCGATCCTTCAGCATCGGTTCAATTCATCCCATCAATATCTTTCATTTATGGCCGATCAAAGTTTTCTCAACTGAAAGCTCATTTTTTTTCTATCGAGCTGCTTTTTTAACACTGTTATTTTGAACGCTCCTTAATTGCCTTCATTGTTGTTGATTCCAATCGCAATTAATTCATTTTCACTGTTATTTCAGTTCTAAAGAATTCTTTAACACGTTCCCTGCGTATTGGGCCACATGTGTACCAACAAGTAAATTGCTCATATAAGTATCGGTTTAAATATACACGACATTTTTTCTGTTTTGCGACATTTTTTAAAACTAATTGTTATCATACGAGAAGAAATGTTATCGTGCAATTGTGTTTCTCGTATTCATTGGTAAGAATTAAAATTTATTCAAGCTGAAAAATCGATTTCCCAATTCTGAGTTACAACCTAACCAAACCAACTGTTAATAGCTGCGGAAACGCAGTGAACGTGTTAATTATACTTTTTCAACGCTGTTTTAATTTTTTCAGAGCTGTACAAGACTTCTGACCTCTATTTTGCCGTTTTTTCTACTCGCGCTTTCCTGTCAACATTCAATTTTGTTGTATTTGAGAGCATTTTTTCTAATCACGGCGCATGGATCACAGCCACATGTGCTTTACTTGTCGCCGCTTCGGGTCCTAGCTAAATAGAATACTATAGTGCTTATTAGCCCGGTCGTAATGTATTCATGGTCTATTCCGTCAATGTATCAGACGTGACTGATTTCAAATATCTTTTGGTCCCAGTGCCGATACTTCGGATCTCCTGTAATGTTATAGTGCAGTGAAGCTATTGGGTAGAGTTGTAGGGTAGAGCTGTAGGGTAGAACTGTAGGGTAGAGCTGTAGGGTAGAGCTGTAGGGTAGAGCTGTAGGGTAGAGCTGTAGGGTAGAGCTGTAGGGTAGAGCTGTAGGGTAGAGCTGTAGGGTAGAGCTGTAGGGTAGAGCTGTAGGGTAGAGCTGTAGGGTAGAGATGTAGGGTAGAGATGTAGGGTAGAGATGTAGGGTAGAGCTGTAGGGTAGAGCTGTAAGGTAGAGCTGTAAGGTAGAGCTGCAACGTAGAGCTGCAACAAACTGTAGATGTGTAGCGTTGTGATTACGGTCGGTCGGGAATTGAGAGAAATGGATTCCTGCAGCCGCAGAAGCACTTTTTGTTATTTGAAAACTTTCTCTCCAAAATTAACTTTTTTCCTGCTTATTCTCTTAACTCATGAACAAGACGATGATGATTATAGTGCAGTAACCTTCGCTCTTCCAGCTGTCGGCGGGAGAAAAAAAGCATCAAGATTATTGTTTAAGACTCGTCACGGGTTAGAGTTTCATTCGAGGCTAACTGTCGGATATAGTGTTGTAAGTTCGCATCGATGCCTGTGTTTCGTGGCTCAAAGAACACTGTGTTTGAGAAGCAATCCGCTTGATTGCCTACCAGGGGTGTTCATGTGAGTCATTATCTGTCCATTGAGGTTAGTGCGCAAAAATGAGTACGATATTGTGTGTACCTGGGCGAGCCTTTCTGTGATGGACGATCCGATTGCGTGACTTCCGCAACGGCGGTAGGCAACACTTTCTTCTTTTGTTTGCCCGGACCAGATCGACATCATACTTACACCTTTAGGGCCGGTAAATGCCCTGGAATTCTCATTTTCAAACCCTTATTGTGCTCAGTTTCATCTCTGTCTCATTTTACCATGATCGTTTGCTCGGTTATGCTGGTTGAGGTTGCAATTGCAACATGCGAGGTTGTATTGCTCCCCACTGGCGCCTGCTTTGCGCTTCTCACAGTAAATTTCGCCTACTCGCTGTAGAAAGGATCCCGGTGATATACAGGGTAGCACGTACAAAAAGAACGCATACATTTCAAACTACTATAATTTGCTTTTTATAATTATACTAGTTATAATTATACTAGCATAACTAGGGTAGGGCTGTAGGGAAGAGCTGTAGAGTAGAGCTATAGGGTAGAGTACTAAACTTGAGAGTTATACTAGTTATAATTATAACGAGTATAATTGGCTTGTACAATTGGCCATTCCACTCCCCTCACTGATACTACGAAAGTCAAATCCACGCGTTCCTTCTGCGCCACCCTGTTCTTAACAGGTCCAGTGCTGTTTGTTGCGCAGTGCTGTGTGCATTTACGAATGGCCAAATCAATTTTGAATCCAAATAGCTATAGAGTTTTCTACGACATTTTTTCATATCATCGTTCCCGAAAATAAAGCAGAGATCTTGAATGATGTCGTTCGTTTCTGTTCTAGCTCTTCTGAATTTGTGAGCCACAGTTAAAGAATTCCTATATTTCTACTGAATTTACTTATACTCTTTAAATAAACCTTATTTTATTGCCAACTCTAAGGCAGCATCGCCCACCTCTCTCACCACGCGTTGCAGGAACGCATCTTGCAACATTAATTGGCCTATCGGACATCTGATGAAGCTTTTTTGCACTTCTTCAGCCCCTTGCTGCATTTAGCCAATTCAGCCCCCTCAGTTCCGCCAATTCACCTCCCGCAATTTCAGTAATTGAAGCATCAACTGTATCAAATCCACTGCTCAGTCATGAACGAACTAATAAATAACAATCACTGCCATGTCAGGCTAAGCTTCATTCACCGCATAAGATATTTTATAAACATATAGCAGACTAGCAATTCAATTTTATTAGGATGGAAAGCGCGATAGAATTGAAGTTTGAAGTGTTTTTCAGGAATAAAATACTGCTGTTTTTTAGACTTTCTCTTGCGCATGCCCTAACGAGGTGCAATGTTTAGCACGTTGTACTGTGCCGACATTATCTCCATGAATGGATTTCAAAGAAACTCGTGGAAATAATTTTAGTACAAACCCAAGTTTCCACGGATATCAGGTTTTCAATTTTCAGGAACCAAGCGCGAAATGTTCGAACTTTTGAGACCAACAAAAAAAATCTGCACGACGTTCGGATAATCGAATTAACGTCGGGCAGCAGAGAAAACTACAACAGTGCATTTAATTGAAGGCGATTTCATTTCTTTTTCTTCGTGTTCTAGCCTGCTCAGATTACCTAATTTGATGATAGGCGATCGCCGGCTGCGCTTTAAGAGTTAATTGGAGTCGATTAAAGTTGATGAGCATCTCAAGGGGAGGACCGAGGCCGTGTTTTCTGCCATCTAATCGCAGGTGAACAACAACAATAAATGCTGAGCGTGTGATGGAGGGAACTTTTGCATGAGGAAATGAGCGATTAATTCGAACTTCATGAAGGATGAGACAAGCAAATATTCGATCACACGTAGTCATTATATCACATTTATTTAATATCACACAGCGCGAGATTCTGATAAATTCTGAATGTTGTCACAGGGCAAAGAAAATGTTTGCTGTGCAGGCAGAAATGGTATGTAGTCAGCCGGCGGTGAGAGCCCGTTTCTTCCTATAAAATAAAACTAAAACAGAGTTTGGACACTCCGTACGTGCGGTTTGGAATGAACGAAAGTTTTTAGAAGTTTTTTCTGACATGGGAACGTTACCAACAAAGACGACGCAAACTTGAGAGTTGCGGAGTACAAGTACTAGAGAATATTGATGGGGGATGCAACTATTTTAACTATGGGAATTAACATTCCTACGGAGAAAATGTGAGGTCTCGAGCTTAAAGCTGGGAACTGAATAGGTTTTTGGTCTGTTTTGCCTAATTTTTTCAGTTCTTTGCTGCCCTGTTTTGCAGCCCCTGTATACTATTCCCTTCTTCAATTTTTATCTTGTTTCAAATACTTCTTCCTCATCTTACTGTTTCGGAACACAGGGGATTTGTGTGGGAACACACCTTGTGCATAGATTCCGCGCTCCCTGAACTCCATACTTAATGGTATTTTCATTTTTGCTCTCTTTGAAAATCTTTTGTTAGGGTTAGGGAGGCTTGACATTTTGACCGCAACGTGCGCCACCTGTGGCCACAGCTGGAATTTTCTCAATGCTGCTAACCTATCAGCAGTCACCAAACTCAATTTTAATAAATACTCAATTAAAGCTAAGGAAAGCCCCGACCCCGTTAGTGTTTGCTATTTTCAAAATTGCCAATTACAATTGACTTAAAATTGGAATTGAATACTAAAATTAAGTTGAACCAATTGCGCTCGAAGTGTTGAACTGATAACCTAATCTAATCTGCTAAATATCAAATGTGGCCTTTGTTTAATTAAAAAGATTTATTTTTCGCTGCATCCAAACTTTTCAACCCCCAGATACAAATGTAAAGAAAAATTAAAATATCTTATTTTCCCCTCGCTTTAAGCCAGAAAACTAATTCAGCGACTTCATATGAAATTGTATTTCTAGTCACAGAAGATTGATGGATGTCCCAGCAGTTTTGTTAATTAATAAAAGAATAATGGTTCGGTAGCGTTCCAGAGGCTGCGCTTGAACACATTTATGATATGTTATTTTTATGCTCTGTCGTTGGGAGCGTAGTTATGAATATCTTAGCTGTCATTAGCTGGTTTCGCTTCAGCTTTATCAGCCAGACCTCATCAGGACTCGAACCCATAAAAACATAAATCTCCAAGGATTTGAAAATAAAGCACAGAAAAATGATAGACAAAATCCTACTCTGGTGAAGACAATGACGAAAAAATGCTACAATAATTGATAGTATTCTTAACAAAAAAGTTCTTCAACAGCAAAAGTCTTAGCAGCAAACTATCCTAAAGTGGCAAAAATTGAAATAGGAATCGACTCATTCGAATTTTTGCAACAGCACAACTATATTAAAACTAATAATATTGGCGGGAAGAATATATTTACTCCAATTTGGTATTGATTCATCAAAAATTCCGAACGACGTAAGCCCACTGGAAACGCGTAATGACTAAAATAATGAAAAACTATGTTTTCTGTGAACTTTTAACCTGTACCACGCAAGTGCAATAATTCACTTTTATTTGCGCGCTGATTACCTTTGGAAGAGTTTGGACAACCTCATTGTCAACAATTTATCAACTCTTTTGTCTCAAATGACTACAGGGGGATCAAACATGAGTGACAATTTGAATAGTACAAAATCTGGTGAACTAAGCATAAAAATATCACCAAGGTTTTTCCAGCTTTCCACATGAGATTTTATTATTCAGTAGATATGATACCGGATGCATGGAATATGCTGCTGTCTTTGTGTCATTTGATACAACTCGACTTCGAAAATGGCTGCCCCTGCACACCAGAAGTTCAGCTTCAGGAAAAATTCTCCCTTCTCAGCCGAAGAATACAAGTTCATCATTCTGAAGTAATGAGAAATCAGGTAAACTGCATCTCTCAGGGGGACACAACTATTGTATCTTTGGGAATTAGCGCTCCCACGGGGATTGTGTGAGGTCCCGAGCTAAAGGTTAGGTAGGACTTCTTTTGTTGAAATATAATAGGTTTTTTGTTTTGTTACGGGCCACCCACCCCTCAGGGGGATACAACTATCGTATCCATGGGAATTAGCGCTCCCAGGGGGAGAATGTAAGGGCCCGAGCTAAAGGTTAGGTAGGCTTTCTTTTTGTCAAAATAACGTAGGTTTTTGTTTTGTTACGGACCAACTTTTTTTTCGGTTCACTGCTGTCCGTTTTTTTCAACACCTTCTACTTTCTTCTTCAACTTTGATCTTGTTTCATGAACTTCTTTCTCATCTTACTGTTTCTATGCCCTTTCTGCATAGATTCCACGTTCCCTTAACTCCATTCTAAATGGTGCCTTCTTCCTTCCTCTCTTTGGATCTCACCCCTAAGGGGGATACATATATTGTATCTATGGGAATTAGCGCTCCCAGGGGGACAATGTGAGGGCCCGAGCTGAGTGTTAGATAGACCTTCTTTTTGTTGAAATAATATGTTTTTGTTATGTTAAGAACCATCTTTTTTGGGTTCTCTGCTATCCCTTTTTTCAGCACCCACTAATTTCTTCTTCAACTTTGATCTTGTTTCATGAACTTCTTTCTTATCTAACTGTTTCTATGCCCTTTCTGCATAGATTCCACGTTCCCTTAACTCCATACTAAATGGTGCCTTTTTCCCTCCTCTCTTTGGATCGCCTTTGTTGCGGATAGGGAGGCTTAAACTAACTAATAATCTAATCTAATCTTTGGATCTCATTTGTTGAGGATAGGGAGGCCTAAACTAACTAATAATCTAATCTAATCTTTGTTACGGGTCATCTTTTTCCGGTCCACTGCTGTCCTGTTTTTCAGCACCTACTACTTTCTTCTCCAACTTTTATCTTCTTTCATGAACTTGTTTCTTAGCTTACCGTTGTTATGCACCTTGTGCGTAGATTCCGCATTCCCTAAATTCCATACTAAATGGTGCCTTCATCCTTCCTCTCTTTGAACATTTTTGTTGTGGTAAAGGGAGGCTAAAAATTTCTTATAAATAAATATATCTAGTAAAATGGAGCAGTGAAAATGATTTTTGGAATAAAGTTTTACCCGAATAATCCTCGTATGGTTCCAAAAGCCCTCTTCACTGCTGCAGTGTACTTGACTTCTCCATACTTCAGAATGATGAACTTGGATTCTTCGGCAGAGAAGGGAAAATCTTTCCTGAAGCTGAACTTCTGGTGTGCAGGAGCAGCCATTTTCAAAGTCAAGTTGTAAATGACACAAAGATAGCAACTTATTTCATGCATCCGGTATCATATCTATGAAATAACAAAACCTCCCTATGTGAAGAGCTGGAAAAACGTTGGTGATGTTAGTTTTTTTGTTTGGTTCACCAGATTTTGTCCTATGCAAAATTGTCACTCACGTTTAATTCCCCCTTAGTAAAAACGCTACTGAGCGTCCGGCTACTCTGAGAACGAACTGAAAACGTACCATACATGGGACACGATACGGCAGCTAAATCATAATCATCAATGTGATCTGTGTCTGGAGAAAAACCTGTTTCTTGAAATTGATTTTGTTTCATAACCTCGAATAACGTAATTAAAAATAAGAAATATGAAGGAAATTTAATATTTTTTCATCAGCTTTTAGACTTTTTTGAACTGTTCAAACATAAAAATGTGGAAAATATTCCGTAAACAATTTAGTGTGAGTTTGCCCATTTGTCACACACGTAGGCGATGTTTTGCTGGTTTTACACCTTGCTTGGTCACTCGCTCAAGGTGAGGGAGAAAATAAATTATTGGAATTTCTTTGAGTCGTAACCATAGTGTCTGCCCTGAAGTTCAGTGAGCATTGGGGCTTCTTAAATTGATGGGTGACGTGGAACAGTTGCGCTTAATAATAAAAATCAGACAATTGATAATGAAAGGAAGTTAGCAAGCCTACGATTTTATCAGGGGATTAAGAGTCAGAAATATTGGTCAATTGCCATCACTAACACATTCATTGCGGTGTGACCCACCGGTGGGTCGTGGCTAAGTTTTTCCAGCTGCAAAACGACTCATCGATGGGTCGTTTGAAATATCATTAACGATCTTTTTAAATTAATGGTATTTATTTCACACAGTTAATGTTTGCTATTTATAAATTTTTTAACAACTTTTGACTTTAAATTTGAGTTGGATATTGAACTTCAGTTTAACCCGTCGGAGTCAATGTGTTAAAAAAAAGTCAAAACGAATCATTCAGGGAAATGTTTTGGATGATGAACATTGGTTCCTCAACTAACCTTATTTGATAAAAAGCCTGCAGTCCCATTCAGATATAGATGTGTACGCTAACCGTGATTCTGTAGCCTATTTTTGTTAAATTAATTACAAAGTAATCCACATGCTGGGAAGTCATCAATTAATTTTACGAGTCACACAAATTTGTTCTCCCAAGGCGTGTCCAGCGATGGTGATTGTCACTCTTTCCTGCAGTTGTGCTCCCCTCAGGGGGATACAATTATTGTATCTATGGGATTTAGCGCTCCCAGGGGGACAATGTGAGGGCCCGAGCTAAAGGTTAGGTAGGCTTCCTTTTTGTTGAAATAACATAGGTTTTTGTTCTGTTACGGACCATCTTTTTTCGGTTCACTGCTGTCCTGTTTTTTCAACACCTACTACTTTCTTCTTCAACTTTGATCTTGTTTCATAAACTTCTTTCTCATCTTACTGTTTCTATGCCCTTTCTGCGTAGATTCCACGTTCCTTAAACTCCATACTAAATGGTGCCTTCCTCCTTCCTCTCTTTGGATCGCCTTTGTAGCGGATAGGGAGGCTTAAACTAACTAATAATCTAATCTAATCTGCAGTTGTGCTGAAGATCTGCAATGTCGCACAATGCTGCTGAATATGTGCAGATTTCTTTACAGGTTGCTGAATAAATATTTCTAAAAAACAACGGTAAAGAATGGCAAGTGAGACGGCTTCTAAAAATAACTGTGAACTTTGCTCGATAAATTGGTTTCTATAAAAGTGGTGTACACAAAACACGATCCCGGGGAGACAACTAACATGCGCTTCATAACATGTACGTACATGTATTTTAAATTACTTGATAGCATTGAATCTTTTTATTCTTGGAACTAACGGAGAAAAATGATCTTCAATCAAGAAAGACAGAGCAACTACGACAAACAGTCATATATGAACTGGCTTCGGTATTATTTAATATTTAGGCGCCGTTATGAAGCTGTTGATTTTAATAAAGAAATAATAATTTATACTCTCTGTTAACGGCAAAGGTTTTCTTTCTCAGGAATATTAATTTCTAAAAACTCACACTGAAAAATGGCGCTAGCAAGTAAACATCCTACTTTGTATAGAACCTCTCAGAAGCTCAGCATCCATTGTCTACTAAACTTGGACCAATGTTACAGGTTTTCAGCTATAGATGACGTGTGTAGATATTCAGTGTAAATTCATCGGCTTAGATGTGCTCCATTTTTTCTGCCGTATTTTTTACGCCAAGTTTGTTTTGTGAAATTCGGTAAGATAAACCAGGCAAATCTTGTCAAAACAATTCTGTTAGGCGTATTAATTTCGGGCTGATATTTTTGTAGGGAATCTATTAAATACTTGTTTCTTATTATTTTTGATTTTTGTTGAAGTGTACTATAAGCTCATGTATGTGTCGCACCCTGAAAAAAATAGTGAGTGTGCAAGACGAGCAAGTCTTTCAATTTGCAAGGTGCTACCTTTGCGACATCCCTCCCTGACGTGTCTGACAGCTCCCAAAAAATGCTCTTGTTCTACGAATCTCAGATTTTATCTCCCTCACGGCACACCATTCACTGCTATACACCTTCCATTCATTCATGCATGCATTCAAAATTTATACATAGAAATAGAGAGCAAAAGAAAAAGCTGACGACCTCATCCCTTCGAAGCCGTCCTTTTTAAGTTGTTCTTTTAGTTTTTCCGCGGGGTGCGGACCTGTGGCTCTATTGTGCGACGTCCGCTGCGTACGGCAGGGGAGAGTTTCTCTTGTTTTAGAGTCGCACAAAAAAAAGCGAGGCAAAACTTTTAAGCTATTCGCCAGGTATTGTTCAAATAACGACTGAGACTTCAGCAACCGAGCTCGGGCAGTTATTTTCCTGATGAATGTTTCGTTGACAGAGACACCAGCCTTTGCGGCGATGTCTTCTACCTGTCAAATTCACCGACAGACACAACGTTCAGGTCGATTTTTGCGTGTTCTGTAGCCTCGCAGTCGCTCTTAATACGTACCTAGAAAAATAGTTACGTCTTTTTCAATCGGCAATGTCAATCTCAAAACTATGATTGGCGTTGGTTTTACTTTACAGATTTCTTTGACTTTGCGTTAAAGGGAAAAATGTCAGTGTGTCTTTCATGCGCAAGACGAGTATGGCTCTTTTTGAAGATTCCTGTGTAGTATTTTTGGTTGTCATTTCAAAATCTGCAACAAGTCGATCATTCACTGTTGGACGGATCAAATAACTTTGATCGATAGGTATTCAATGTTACGTTGGTTCTCGACCTTGGAAATAATTTTTTTAATTTGAAAATGAATTTACTCCTCATGAAGACTATTGTACTGAGTAATAACAATTAAGTAACCTCAGATATTTTGAAGCCTCCTAACAATTCAAAAAGCTAAACTCATTATTCTTTCAGTGAGAAATTGACCTTTTGGCTGAGAGCTGAACTCGACTTTCTTCTTAGTTTATTTTTCAAATTTGTCTTCTGTCAATTTCCTTAGATACTGTGACTATAATTGGCCTAATAAAACACGAGCTCTTATAAAACACGGTGAAAGTACGAGCTCTAGTCCCACAATTTGGTCAACTTCTCATGTTAATCGAGCATTATTTTCACATTAGAACTGGGTCTTGAAAACTGTCGGTGTTTGTCACGGTTCGTCCATATCGTGCTGCATGCGTTCTAGACGATCTAACATTCGTGCGAACTATGAACACCGCTGACCCGTAGCATTGCCTCCTATCCCTCACCCGTAGCCGAAACAAAGTTGCATGAGAGCTATTTTTCACGCGAATATACTCATGTGTTTTGAAATAACGTTAACTTGAAAGCACTCTGTATCTGACAAACGGATGGGGTTGTAGGGTGCTGCGTGTTCTTTGTGGTCAATTATGATTTGAGAGGAGCTGAGCGGATAATTTTGGCCAAAAAAAACTCCGAAGAGATTGTGTGGTGCGCATGGAGTTAATTAGGACACGTGATATGCCGCATTAGCCCTCGACAGCTTCAGATGATATATCCTTGCTCTACTTATGTGAAATGTAGATGTCAATAATACAGAGGTCAATAATCTAGAGGTCAATAATCTAGAGGTCAATAATCTAGAGGTCAATAATCTAGAGGTCAATAATCTAGAGGTCAATAATCTAGAGGTCAATAATCTAGAGGTCAATAATCTAGAGGTCAATAATCTAGAGGCCAATAATCTAGAGGCCAATAATTTAGAGGCCAATAATTTAGAGGCCAATAATTTAGAGGCCAATAATTTAGAGGCCAATAATCTAGAGGTCAATAATCTAGAGGTCAATGACATGGAGTTCAATGACATGGAGGTCAATAATCCTCTAGAGCACTCGGAGAGGCAGCACAAGACGGGCCTAAGCGCCACATTTCAGACATTGGAAAAAAAATTTGGCTCAAGCGAATTTTTTGTAAACTGTGCTGCCACGCCCGCACCTGCGTATGATATTTGTGATAAAGTCTATCATTTGAATCTTTGCAAGCCCATCGGATTGAAACAATCCCTCTCTTTTTATAAGTAACATATTAAACCACGCTTTGGTCTTTGTCTGGGAAACAATCTTCACATTTTACCAATGGAAGATACTAACTCGATTCCTAAAGCAGTTTTGTTTCAAGAATGAGCATTTGACTTGCACTCCCAGGGGAAAAACATGTAGGGGCCTCAGCGGAGAGTTAGGTAGGTCTTCTTTTCGTTGATATACAGCATTTTTGGTTATGTTAAGGACCACCTTTTTTCGGTTCACTGCTGTCCTGTTTTTCAGCACCTACTACTTTCTTCTTCAACTTTTATCTTGTTTCATAAACTTTTTTCTCAACCCATTGTTTCTATGCCCCTTCTGCATAAATTCCACATTCCCTAATATCCATACTAAATGGTGCCTTCCTCTCTTTGGAACACTTTTTTTACGGTTAGGGAGGCTTAAACTGACATCTAAGCTAATTTGACTTAGCATCAGGGAAACTTCATTCTTGAGATCTGTCAACAGCGTTTGATTTATCGCCTACATATCATATTATTGACATGTTGCTTCATCGCTGCAGTAAAATTTTCAATGAACGCTGTTGAACGGTCTTCAAAAATCAGGCTAAGACAACGATCCCACTACTGGCGACCCACTACTGGCAACCCACCACACGCTACTCGCCCCCACGGACAACTAGCCCCCACGCACTACTCGCCCCCACGCACAACTAGCCACCACGCACTGCTAGCCACCACGCACTGCTACCCCCACGCACTACTAGCCACCAC
>JACJUY010000984.1:118877-173113 GCA_014220935.1 Platorchestia sp. MABIK | reverse complement strand
TAATTTATTTTCTTTATAAGCTAATTGTGGTGAATTGTGCTCTGATTGGTACTACACTTACTACTAATATATTCTCGCCAGAGATAGCAGTATACCGTTCAGCCTACTTTCAGCACATCCCTATAATTCTTTTTTTCACTCTACTGTACATTGCGAGTGTTGACTTCCAATGTAGCATCTCCTGAGCATGATGAAAATGGAGAGGTCTAAACTAATTGGCAAGCTGGGGCCGATTGTTAACTGTTAACTCAATCTTTTCGTTGTATTAAGGCGCGAGAACTGATATTTTGTTGCGTATTGAGAGGGAGCTTATTTCAAGAAAAAATAAATTGCTAGCTTTGCCTCCATAGAATTCAATTGCAGGAACTTTTGCAAAAAAGATTTGCGCACGGAGCTGTATTGATGTGTACGTCAATTGAACAGACCACACAATGAAGGAGAGTGTGTCCGACGCATGCATGTAGGGATGATAAATACTGTCTCTGTGCCTCACACAGCACGGAGAAGCTCAGAGTACGTTTGACACAGCACGGAGAGATGGAGAGTACATCTGACACATCACGGAGAAGCGGAGAATGCGTCTGACACAAAACAGAGAAATGGTAAGTACTTCTGACACAGCACGGAGAGATGGAGAGTACGTCTGATTCAACATTGAAAGATTGAGAGTATATCTGACACTGCACGGAGAAACGGGGAGTACGTCTGACACGACGCAGACTGATGGAGAGGACATCTGACGCAGCCCGGAGAGATAGAAAGCTCGTCTGGCACAACACGAAGAGATGGAGAGTTAGGTCTGAATGACGTAAAAATGTTTCTCTTGAATGATCAGAAAATTTCCTTGACATAGGTTTAATTACATCGGAAAACCCATTCTCAGATGCACCATCGAATCGTTCTCTGTCCCTATTAGATGAAATAAATATTTTTGTAAACATACCCAGTCAGAATTGTGACACAAGACATGAGTAATTTATCATCAGTTGCGCATTCTGAGCCCAGTAACTGCAAGTTCCATAGTCTTTCAAAGCACTCTAAATTTCAGAATCCATCGTACGAAATGTTTCCTTCGTCCAGACTAGGAATGACTGAGGTAGTTTTCACTGTCATTCTCTTCAATTTATTTCCCATTAAGAAAACATTCCAGGAAAAATAAAACCTTGAAATTCTATGCAGCTCAGAAGGAGCTCTGTGGCGAAATTCTCGTGAAATATTTCCAACTCTAAATACAAATTGTTGTCCTCTTTTTCGCGAGGGAACTAAGCTTCTCTGCATCCTTTTGACGTCTATGAAAGGTTTCTTAAATTATTCGTTTCTTTTCCATACTTGATGCAGCTAGAAATCGCTTGGGAGGCATTTGATCGACAATCTGTTATTTTTGTTAGAAATGTTTTAGGTTTCGAAGAGTATTTACACAACTCCATGCAATTTGTAACAATAAATAGACAATTCATGTAATGATTTTTTAATTGATGAATGTGGGTTTTTACATATAAGAATCGGAATGCCAAAAAATTACGTAAAAATTACATGATCATTTAAGTTTGCACAAAGACAATCATTTTTCTGGTATTCAACTTTTCAACGTGTCTAAACTAAACAGAAATTGTAGACAATTTGAATTAAGAAAGTGTAATTCCAGCTGTCTAAAGTTCAAATGATCGCTCACAGTTTTTTGTGCGAAAAAAATCTACGAGAAGTGTTGTTTATATATTCGAACGTAGGCTTCACTGATTTCTCCGACTTCATGCCTCGCAGAAAAAAAAATTACGAAAACAAATTTAAGAAAAACTGACCACTGCTGTTCTCATTGGCTGATGAATAATAATTTTTTCTTCCAACTTTTCTGAGTATTGTCCAATCCTTTTTTTAATAGAAATGTACGCTAATGTTAATGAAGCGGTGTCAGTATATAAAAAGTAGGCAAATAATTTTTTGCCATGTACAATGGTGATTGATAACATGCGTTATGGGGTTAACTAGACTTTGACAATGTTTTATTCCTGATGTTGAGGTACGTAGCCGTAACACAATAAAGTGCTAGTTCATCATAAGGCCTCCGTTGTTGGAGAATCAGAATCGTAGGACGAGAACCCCATCATTTTCTCCGTAGCATCGCCATTAAAGATTCAAGGAAACATCTGAATCTATTTTTAGGCACAATTACTTGAGAAATTTTTCTCTCATCTACGTATGTAAAAACGAGGCGGTCTCATCTTCATCATTGGCCAGAGCGTAAGTCTCAGCAGGTGCCGTTGTCGGCTTTTCTGTAGTATTCCTTTTTGCTCATTCCCTTATCTCTTGTGAATGAGCCAACAAACTCCCTCACTATATCCTGTGCTGACATGCAAACGTCGCGTGTCCCTGCATTTTAATGAAATTTTTCTTTTGCTGCATGAAGGACGATATTTTGTCAGACGGTCAGGGGCCGGCGAGATGGAATTCCTTGGTGTCTCACACCTGATCTCGCGCGCCGCCGCATAAATCAGAGCGCTGTTTTCTCTATGTTGTACGAACGCGCGCAGCATGCATAATTGATCAAAGAATGGTAATCCGTGTGAGAATCACGTGCTGGTTTTCACAACACCTGTCAATATTCGAGGTTAATTTCACGTAATTGTAGTAAGCGCGTTGAATAAGTAACGGGGATTTTCCTATTGTAATTGATAACGTGAATTTTTTACTCTTGGATTTTTATTTTCGTGAAATGAAAGTTTTGGCTCATTTCATAGTAGTTAAGAACCATGGAAAAGTTTTTGTCTGTTTGTTAATGGAGCGGTTTGTTCATGAACCGGTTTGTTATAGGGAAGAAATGCACTTGTTCCATGCACTTGTTACTTTACGAGCTTTAGGCTAACACAAAACGTATGATATTTCACGAAGATGTAATTTCTTGAAAAAA
The DNA here is from genome assembly GCA_014220935.1 of Platorchestia sp. MABIK. Classification (NCBI taxonomy): domain Eukaryota; kingdom Metazoa; phylum Arthropoda; class Malacostraca; order Amphipoda; family Talitridae; genus Platorchestia; species Platorchestia sp. MABIK. Next base: position 170,208 of record JACJUY010000984.1, on the reverse strand, counting down.
ATTTATGAAAGTACCCTATCCATAAGCTGTTTAATTTCAACTTAATGACATTATAAGTATCCCGATATTGTTGACGAGTTTACTCGCTGATAATGACTTTGATAGTCTTTACAGTGACTGGCTCTGAGTCCCTAAACACTCTCACGGCAGCGAGTGACGGGATCAGTAAGTGCCAGCTACTAATACCGCGTCTTTTCAGCCTAAATGGTAGAGTTGCGGAAGCTCAAGAGCCATTAAACTGCAATACATGTCAATGATTATTGACTTCAGGACGGGTCTTAGCTCACAGTATAGCGCAGCGTTCTTAAATCTCACAAATAAATATAACAAAGGGACCAAACTTTAAACATTTTACATATGAGCACCAGTTGGTAGCTTCCTCAGGAGCTGTGAGTTGCGTGTTTGTGCTTAAGCTGTGTGTTTTTCACATGGCATGAAACATTCAGATTTTTGTTCTTTTTTATATGGTTAATTCCAATACGAGGCCTTACGATTAGTGGATTCTATATCGTCAAAGATGAGCATGATTAATATTCACTTTTGGCAGTGCAAGAACAGCAAAAAAGAAAATGTGAAAGTTTGTTCAGCTTGCGCCTGAGAATCTAGAAGACGAGCAACGGGAAATATTATTGTAAAAATATAATTTTAACCAACTTTAACATTTTCTTCATTGGTGTTCTTGCGTGGCCAACAGTATATAAATCACGCTCAAGCTTCCGTTTATTTTTCACGATGTCGAAAACACCAATCGCTGACCCTCGTATGGAGTTCAACCCTCTTCAGTTGTACATTGGAACATCTTGACTGGCGGTGCTTGATTGGAGACATTTTACCATTGACATTCAAGATTAAAAAAAACAAAAGCGTGTATATTTGCGAGTCAAGTAGCCTAGTCTACCGTAGAAAATATATACGTGTGTGAACACATCCGGTAATATCATTATATAAGAATAACGAGAGAACTTCCCCCATTGTTATTCTAAATTCTTAAAAAGCACCGCGGGTTTTTTCTTATTTGATATTACTTTTAGATATCGTCGTCCATGTTACTCTCCGCAATACACCACAAGCCGAGCTGAACTAATTGGATTTTCTGTAAAAGTCTACGGATTATGCTCCCAGCATTTAATGAACAAAACTCAGCGAACGAGTGACATAGAGAAGCTTGCCCGCTTTGGCTCTCCTCAAACTCGTTTTACACGAACTCTCGCTGACTTTCAATTCATATGTTACATGAGTAAAAACATCTTCGTTGTCGCCGGTTCAAAATTTAATCAAAACCACCATGAGAGGAATTAAAATCTTCACAGTTACTCCCAATTTCAGTGATGATGCCCGAAACATTGCCATATGAAAACTTTTGTACTGGAGAGAAAGAGATTTTTCTTTGAGAAGTAAAAATAAAGTTCTGACTATTTTAAGAAAGAAAAATATATTTATCTTTCTGATCAATTTTTAACGAATGACAATAATTTTAGCCGTTTATCAAAAATTGAACTGATGTATGAATTTATATTTCTTGCTTGGAATACTCAGTTAGCTAGTCTCAAAAAAGATTACAAGTTCAAACAAAGTTTATTATAATTAACTTTGCATACACATTTTTTTGAAATCTATGTTCTGACGTTAAGGAAAAAATATTCACAGGCTAGTTCGAGAAATTTTTGAAATATTTTTACCCTAAAAATTATTTTTTATACAGAAATGCAATCATGGTTGCTATGCATGAAATAATGAGTGAAAAATTACGAACAATAGAAAACTTCAGGCTTAAATACGAAGGAGTCTCCAGAAATATGGGATGAGCATATCAAAAGAAGATTTGAAATGGGACTGATTAGAAAATTTTTATTTTTATGTCTTAGTGAAAACCTTTTTCTCTTTAGTAAAAATCCTTTCATGTGCCCACGTTATGGGCATCATCAGTGAAATTGGGAGTAGCTGTGAAGATTTTAATTCCTGCCGTGGTAGCTTTAATAAAATTTTAAACACCCAACTGCAAAAATTTTTTTCACCAAATCACTCATGAACTGGAAGCCGGCGAGAGTTCGTGTAAAACAAGTTTGAGGAGAGGCAAAGCGTCCAAGCTTCTCTATGTCACTCGTTCGCACAGAGGTTAGTTAATTAAATACTGGGAGCATAATCCGTAGACTTTGACAAATAATCCAAATAGTTCAGCTCGGCTTGTGGTGTATTGCGGAGAGTAACATGGACGTCGATTTCTAAAAGTAACATCGAATGAGAAAAAACACGCGGTGCTTTTCAAGTATTTCGAAGAACAATGGGGGACGTTCTCTCGTTACTCATTTGTTATAATATTATCGGATGAGTCCACAGAAGCAACTATTTTTCTCCGGCAGAATCGGTGACTTGACTCACAAATCCGCACTGTTGTGGTTTTATAGTTTTTTGTGAATAGAAAATCTGAAAATGTGAGCGAATGAGAATTGAGCCTGTTGTCTCGTGACATACTCCCAGAATTTGTGCTGGCTTACAAAATAAAGTATTTACTTCCACATGCAAATATTGGACTGTTTTTCACTTTCTTTTTTTATTGGACTGTTTTTTACTTAAACGTTTTTTTTCTACTGTTTTTTACTTTCCCTTAACCATGATGATTTTTCACGTGGAACTTTGATATCACAATTAAGATAACAGATTGTTGCCTGCTGGCATAAGGGCCTATCCTCCTGACGAGACCAGTGAGCTATGTTAGGCTCATAAACTTCAAGCGCCCTCCTCTGAGAATCTTTTGTTTAAAAGGGGACTGCCGAAGTCTCAAACATGCTTGTTGATTGTTAGAAAGATCGTTTCACACTCACACTAGCAACACTCCCTAGATCTTTTAAACATGATGTAATTGTCTTAAAATTATCACGGATATTATGGGTTCATTTTTATTTTCCATCACCTAATGATGATTTGATTTTCTTAGTCTTCATGTGTGTATTATTGATCGTCAAATATTATTGACATGTAGCTAGTTGGCTTAGGTTCAACAAATATATTTTTTAATGTTAATATAGACAGTCAACTTTTTACAAAAACTCAGGAAATAAAGTAAGCAAGTGGAGACAGATTATGAAAGATAGTTGACTGTAAATATTATTTTGAATGTGAACCATTCCTCTAACTTAACCTAATCTAGTCAATTATGTTGAATGCAAACCACATGTAAAAATGTAAGTAATTAAATCTCAAAGAACTTATAAATAACAAACACGTATCCTGTTTTGGAACCTCAGTTTTGCAGAATTTGAAGTTAGATAAAATTAGCGATAAACTATTACATTCAGTTTCTATTATTTTGGTATATTTTCTTCACGGTTTCAAATGAAAATCATACCGACGCAGTGATTTTGGCCCGAGTAATTTTTAATTTGAGTTGAGAATGATTTCCGGTATGATGAAATTTAATTACCGTTCTGCTCTTTTAAATCATTGCTTGAAACAACTTGCTCTGACAAACAACTTAATGACAAACAACGTTACTCTTTTTTGTTCCCAAGTATTTCAGTCGAATTTAATATCAGAGCATTGCTGACATTATTCAGATAGAGCTTGCACTTGTGTTTGTTCTGCATTGCTTGATAATTATTTCTAACTAGTGTACAAGGCCTGTGAACAGTGACATCATCATTCAATATTTTCCTTGAATAAATTATCCACATGCGGAGGACCGACAAATATGTCCAACCTAATGGTAGCTGCGATAAAAATATTCTAACTCTTGTGCATAGGTGAAACTCGAATCACAGATACGGTCATTAAGCATTCTGATGAGCGTGTCAGGGAGACCGGAGAAGAGGACACCAAACCAAGGTGTTGATAAACACACCAAGGGTATTACTAGGAAAGATAATAATAATAAGGGTCATAAGCACCACACTCTGATAGCCAAATCCCAACAACGCTCCAACTTTGGTTGAGCGCAAGCATAAAATTTACCGTGATGGTTTGCACCGTCTGAACAGCAATTTAAATAAGAAATTCTGTTGGACGAGGCACTTTGATCATGATTGGACTTAAATCATTGATACTAGCGGCTTATGGGTTCCATATAACCATCACAAATTCCATCTGTCGTTACTTATACTCAAGCATTCGGTCGTTCGAGGCACTTGGACCAATTGTTACTGACAGCTTGTGCACTTCATCCAGCTACTTCTGGTGGATGAAAAGGGTTGATGAAAAGGGTTAATGAGAAGCGTAAATGAGAAGGGTTAATGCAAAGGGTTAATGAAAAGGTTAATGAAAAGGGTTAATGAATAGGGTTAATGAAAAGGGTTAATGAAAAGGGTTAATGAAAAGGGTTAATGAAAAGGATCAATGAAAAGTGTTAATGAAAAGGGTTAATGCAAAGGGTTAATGAAAAGGGCTAATGAAAAGGGTTAATGAAAAGGGTTAATGAAAAGGGAGATACGTTGTATCCCTGATCGGAAGAGAGTAATTGTAGACAGTGGTAGGTTACAATTTCTTGAACGTAAGCCAGCAGGAAAACTTGTATCTTCATGATCGCTATTTATGTTCAAAAATTGGAAAATTGAAAACGGCGAGACGCTGTATCGATGATCGGAAGCGCGTAATTGTTGCGAAAGGCTTAATCCTTCCAGCTAACTACTTATACTGAACAAAATGAGGGTTGAAAAGAGCGAGACGCATCCTCATTAGAAGCGGGTAATTGAAACGATGGGCTTGCACCTCCCTGCTTCCTACATATAATCAACAATATGAGGGCTGACAAGGGCGAGACGCATCCTCATTAGAAGCGGGTAATTGAAACGATGGGCTTGCACCTCCCTGCTTCCTACATATAATCAACAATATGAGGGTTGAAAAGAGCCAGGTTTTGCCCTGAACCTCGAGCAGGAGACTATCGATGAGGCAGCTCTAAGCTCTGAAGTTAGGCGGCTGCTTTTGAAGCTGAGCGAACGAGGCTCTTTGTCAGCGTCGACTGCGAGCAAAAGTTTGCTTCTTGGTAGAATAATGGCTTCAATTAGTACCTGCCCGCCAAATAATCGCATCCAAAAGTGATAATATTCTATCAAAGGAAGTTCAAACGAAGTGCCAAGAAGTTTGTCATTCCTCAGCACAGGATATTAAAGTCGATGAATTTTAAATTAGTTCAGTGTTATGGAGAAAGGATGGGAAATTAGCTTTGCTTCAAAAGAGGTAACGTTCAAATCACGTTAGTGCGAACACGTTTTCTGATATCAACACTGCTGCAAAGAATGAATTGTAATACTTTTTGTAATTGTTCTACAGCACTTGCAGATAAAGTTAATTGGGAATTTTTACTCGCACAATAGATTACTCTAGAAATAAGCTGTAGTACAAATAGTTTACGAATATCATAACGCATTTTAATTACGAATCATTCATAGAAATGGACTTACAAAGGACTGTTTGCAATTTGAAATTCCCCATTGCCTTACTTGTAGAAGCGAAAGTCAATTCCACGTTTCAATAGAAGTCCAGGGCTTCAACATCATTTCCTTCATGAATTAAAATAGGTAACAGAACTTCATGAACATATGCTATTCCTCGTCTGCCATTTGTCTTCATTGATCGTACGCTTTAGCTTGGTGCTTGATTTCAGATTTGGCTTGGTGCTTGATTTCAGATTTAGCATGGCGCTTAATTTCAGATTTAGCTTGGTGCTTGATTTCAGATTTAGCTTGGTGCTTAATTTCAGATTTAGCTTGGTGCTTGATTTCAGATTTAGCTTGGTGCTTAATTTCTGAATTAGCTTGGTGCTTGATTTCAGATTTAGCTTTGTGCTTGATTTCTGAATTAGCTTGGTGCTTGATTTCAGATTTAGCTTTGTGCTTGATTTCTGATTTAGCTTGGTGCTTGATTTCAGATTTAGCTTTGTGCTTGATTTCTGAATTAGCTTGGTGCTTGATTTCAGATGTAGCTTTGTGCTTGATTTCTGAATTAGCTTGGTGCTTGATTTCTGATTTAGCTTTGTGCTTGATTTCAGATTTAGCTTGATGGTTGGTGCTCAAGCTGTGGAAAGACTTCACCTTAGGCGCCCATATTGCTGGCTGTGCTTTTTTTTTCAAGAGTATCACATTATTTTTAAAAATTTCTCCCCTTTTCTAAAATCCCATTTTAGTTCACCAGAAAGATTTAAAAACTAATGGGAAATTAAACTCCGATAAAAAATTCTTATTGCGACGGTAGTCTGGACATTGGTCTATGTCAGAAATACAATCTCAAATATTGTTTAGTATTCAGCTGAAATACAACTTCATTTATTATTAAATATTGTGCTGTGTTTTATATCGATCGAAAAAACATAGAGCTATGCATTCATAAAACAGACGTCATAAATGAAGGTCTGACGTTAATTTTGTTCAAGTAGGCAAGTGGAATTCATTAATTTTCAGTAATCACTCCAAAATTCTCAGATGTTATTCATGCATAGTTTTCCTCCAAAGAAATGTTTGGAGCTCCATCCATACAAGAGTTCTTATTTATTAACATTAGAACATGTGAGTTCGTTTGAACTAGAACTTTCTTCCGACAAAACGGTAATATTGGGCAAAGTAGCAAAAAAAAACTCCAGCAGATTTTTCATAGAACATGAATGTAAGTTTAAAATGCTAGGAAAGTGCTTCATTGGCATAAAGAAATGCTTTCCATCATATTCTCTCCATGCCCGTCGATTACATGTTACTCTTATTACAGGCTCAATGTTTAGAGCACCTTACTCATTAGCTTAAAGCTTCTTGTAGTTGAGTAGATTCACTCTTCTGTTCCAGTCTCATTACTCCTCACTCACCTTTCTCTCTCGAAAACGAAAGAAAAACTGAAATTTTTTTTTCAAAAGAAAATTTTCGAAGTTGCGTGCTGTGGATGAAAACACTCCCGCTCAGCTGTTCTCAATTTCTGTTAAGAAGTTTTGATGAATTCTTGTAGACTCAATTCGGGAAATAATTATTACACTCACTAGGAAACTCGATAAAAGAAGTGGACAAAATGCCATACTAAACATCGCATGCAGCAGAACATTCACAAAAATATACAATTTTTGCACGGGCAATTAATAAATTGCTTTAGATGTGACTGTATATAATAAAAGTTCATTTCATTTGATCTTATCTTAATGCCTATTGGAAAAGTTCTAAATATCCTTCTTTTGCTAGTTTCTTCAGGCCAATGCTTCTGGGGAGAGAATGAAAGCGTCACCATTATACATGATTATTTTCTCATCTAAACTTCAAAGAACCTATTGCTCTTTCTGCTAATGATTTCTAATTGTTCTCAACAACATTTTAACCCATCATGAGAAACTCATTTCACATTTCACTCTGATATTTTATCGTACATAAGCATGAAGCGATACATTACCGCAAATAATGTTTCATCTTCTCTGCAATTATCGGCTACCTGAAGCTAAATACGTCTGAGATGAGTTCCTTTGATGGCCACTAGCTATTAGAAGCACATTAATGAGCTTTATTGAATTAAAGAAGCCTTTGGGAAGAGCCAAAGAACGTTTTAGTCAGAGACGCTCATTTTTCCTGGGCTTCTGGAGGGAAGCTCTCCCTCAGGAACTTTGGTAACGCAATTACCAGTCGTTTAAAACTTGAGCAACTCTTGGTGCGAGCACGGATTGATGGGGCGTGACGGGGATGTGAACGCCTTGAAAAATGCCTTGTCTTCCCGTTTTATCTCAGAGCTTTGTACTACACTAGAACTGAGAATTCCTTCTATTTTCTACTCGAGACTCCAACTGTTTTATCTCGGAGCTTTGTGCTGCCGTAGAACTGAAAAATCCTTTTATTTCCCACTCGAGACTCCAACTGTGTGAACGACTATTTAATCTCAGAGCTTTGTACTACCACGGAACAGAGAATTTATTTCATTTCCCACTACAGACTCAAACTGTGTGAACGAAAGTTTTGTCTCGGAGCTTTACTACCCTAGAGAACTCCGTTTATTTCCCACTTGAGTCTCCAACTGTGTGAACGGACGTTTTATCTCGGAGCTTTGTACTACCATAGAACAGAGAACTCCTTTTATTTCCCTCTCGAGGCTCCAACTGTGTGAAAGGACGTTTTATCTCGGAGCTTTGTACTACCATAGAACAGAGAACTCCTTTTATTTCCCCCCTCGAGACACCAACTGCGTGAACTCAAAAAACGCTGTATAAATGTCTATCATATTAACAGGTACTGATGATTTAAAAATTTCAGTCTTTTATTTTACGTTAATTTGTGTTCGACTTGAAAGTATAATGGTTCATTTTGGTAATTGGGTAACATACAATTTTGCAATAACTACATATTTTTTTAAACGGAAACAATTTAATTCAATGCCAACTCATGTGTAATTTGCCAACACTTAAATCATGAGCAGAAGTGAAATCAAATGTATTAACAAACTGGTTTGTGATTACTTTGGAATTCAATTATTAAATGCTTACTTATAAACTATAATTTACACGTCACAAAATTCTATCGAACTTAACAGCTGCGAAGAAGTTTTCTTTCTTCCAAGTTCTATAATTTCATTTGGCCCGACTGTGAAAACTGTTCACTGGGAACTAATGATTATGCTCACTCAGAAATTTTTCACCACAACGGTATAATCAACCTTGAGTAGTGATAGCAACTTCTGCCCTTGAAAATTTTATTTAGTGACAGCACATACATAGTAACAAAAAGGACAAAAACCACTTATTATTCAGATGTCAACAATACGAGCATTGTGGATCAAATGTACTACGAGGGTATTCGTTATCCTAGCAGTATTGTATTAAAATCAGTCTCATCAATACTGATGTTACGAGGCTTTTTATGTATATTTCAAGTTTCAAAACATAGCGAGAAAAATAATTCAGAGCACTCACGTTTGTAAAGGAAAATTAGTTAAACACATAAACCAAAAACGTAATTTCAAGTGAAAATGAATTACAATGCGAACGTACGTCCATAGTTTCTTTTCATCAAAATATCATCGGAATGATCATTGATCTCCAGTTTATCATGCGTAAATTTGATCGACATTCTTTTTCGCTTCTATAAATGGCGGGAAGAGAACTTCCATCAATAGAAGAACACTACAGAAAATTAAGTGGAAATCAATCTCACTCTGGAAGCTAATCAGACGATTTTTGCAGGGAATCGCTCACAAAAAGAAGAATTTGAGCTGCGGTTGCAGAGGAAAGGCACCTGTTTCCGGGCATCTGATGCTCACGGTCGCTAAGTGTAAGACTGCACATCCATTTAGTGAAGTTTTTCAGTTTACTTTTTCCGTAAATCAGAGATAATTAAAAATAATAAACATGATTCGGACGACATATTCGATAATCTTTGGGACATGATTGAAAATTTTGAACATTGTCTACGTTTTCCGCTGGAATCGCTAATCAGGAGAATTAATATGGCGTGGTAGCAACGGAAAACTGATCTATTGATGCTATATTTGCTGGGAAGTATTTAGTTGAACTGAATGAAATCGCGCTGAATTGATTTTCATTCACACCTTGAAATGAATGTCTTGAGTTCAACTCATTTTGCGCTGAATTAATTTGAACAGATAGTTGAAGAAAATTGATGTGTCTTGAATGCTCGTGGCAGAGATGTTCTCCGTATTTAAACCATATTTTAAACTACACACAGAATTTAACTTGCTTTTAGCCGTATGCGGGTGCACTACAATGTGAGTTTTTTTTACGGTGGTTATTTGGGGTTTAAATTATGTTTATTATAGAGTTTTGTTATTGTTTTGCCATTATGTACGTATATATATGTAAATGACTGGTTTCAGTTCTAAGAAATCAAAAATTTTTGAAGTAAATGAAAGCTAGAGCACGAATCCCACTCCTGATCAAATCGTAATTAAAGCATTTTGTGCGGGAAAAAGATAAACTTTTACGCCAAAAGTTAGCTCGTTTTGAATTCATTAAAAATAAATGTTTTTTTTATATCAAAATAGAAACCAACAATTCAACTCGAAAAAAACAACCATCATGAATATGTTTTTGGGAGTTTTTGGTTCATGTTTGAACAGGCGAAGTAATGTTTCAGCATTCGAAGCCATATGGAGAAAAGAAGTCTTCAAGAGAATAAAGGTTTATAATGAACTGCTATTATATGCTCATGGAAACGTTTGCTACAATGAAAAACACAATAAAGTCGGTATGCTCAAAGGCGCTTGGAGTGGACGTGAGGTAGCTCGTGAAAAATTGTACTGCTTCTATTATGGAGTCGAGCGCGAGTGCACTTCGGAGCCTTTTTGTCTAGCAATGACCTGACTTTGATTTTTTCAAAGATGTTTATAGCCTACAACGCCAAAAGATAGGAATTGCAATTAGCCTATTAGTAGGCAGTTCCCCGTCATGTTTTGAAATGCAGAACTTTTGTGCTTGGAAATGAAATGAATAAGATTTTTGTGTCTGAATTAATTTATTTTAGAAATTATTCATAAATGGCATGGGGCTGTCGTTCGAATAAAAACTTGCATGATGAGCAGGATGTTAGTGTTGGGTAGTGATGTGAAAGCGATGTGCCTTGACACATCATTCAGTGAGTGGAAAGCGGAGTTACAGAGCTGAAAACTTTACTCATTAAATGTTTTTTCAGATTAACAAGCTTTTTAGTTCATCAGTAAAATGTTTTACTGGTTATTCGCTGATGATTTAAATTTGCTTTGTTTTTAAACGACGTACGTTTTTTATTACATCAAAAAATCATGGGCAATCCAGAGTTGAGGAAAATAGAATCTTTCCTTCCAGAAAGTTTTCAAAGTCATGCCGTTTCAGCATTAAAAAATTTGTTTAAGTCATTTCACTGGTAGTTAGATCAAAATATAAAATGAAACAGAAGGAAGTACTTAATTACCATTCTATTAGTACTTCACAAATCCTATCGATATGGATGGAAATTCTTGAAAATCTATTTGGGTTCTTATAATTCGAGCAACTTGCGTCAGGGTAGAATCCAATTTCTTTCTCAATTATTAATTGAAACCCATATCGAAAATTACTTTTCTACCTCGCGGGTTTCTCAACCGAGAAGAAATAGAAGCTAAGAACTGCAACGCGAGGGGCTACAACAGTACTCAGTTACTCTGCAGTGAAAATCCTATGTAGTTTTAACGTAAAATTTTGTTCACTGTTTCCAAATACAGTTGAAAACAATGGCGATCTGTATTTTGTCAGGAAGACAATTACTGTGTCTGAGGAAACAATCTTCAGACAGAAGATGAGGATAAACGTCGAATTTCAGCCTGAGAATTTTCAAACAGCACTCTTGAGCAGCGATTTTGTTTCTGCAAAAAAATGCTACTGAAGAAAAATTGATGGTGACATCCATTATTTTGATCTCAAATACCGCGCGTACTCATTGTTTTACATTTTCGCTTTACGAAGCGTGAAGAAACTGGAACAATTTGTGAAAAAAACACGTGCAATATACAGGTAGAGCCTTTTTGTAGCATAACTTTGAACATACCTTCAGGCGTGCATCGAGAGCAAAAAAAAAAAAATTGAAAAATTGAACTTTGAAAAAAATTAAACTTGTACTAAAAATTTACATTTTTCCTTTTCATAGCATAACTTTTCCCTTCTTATAGCATGAAAAAATGTGAAAAAAATGATATTTGAAAAAAATTGATATATGAAAAAAATTGAAATTGAAAAATATTGAAATTTGAAAAAAGTTGAAATTTTCCCTTTTTATAACATAACTTTAAGCATACCTTCAAGCGTGCATCGAGAACAAAATGAATGTTTTTCAACAAAGCGATGACAAGTGGAAAATTTCCGAATGGTCTTATTGATATTCGGTTCAAAACTGAAGCTTGCTCCTGTACACATTTCGTTTTGTGAATGTTTTAGAAATTACTGAACTATGTTTTTGTAACGTTCACTTAAAAAAATTCCTTATGACCCAAGCATCATTCACAATGCTTTTTAGCATTTTCAGTATCTTAAACCTCTACTTTCTCGTAATTTTGTTACTAAAAGTTTGGTCATCTGTATACGTCGATTGAATTTTAGAATTAAAAATTATAACTAAAATAAATTGGAAACTCATGTTCGTAAGTTTTAAAGCTTGATTATCTGAATTTGGCCTTCGAACCTACATGTAAAATCATAAAAAATTTGATTTTATGCCTGGATGTGCATTCATTCAATTTTTGACTTTAACCTGCATGTGCAGTCATTGAATTTTCCTTTCAAACCTGAATTAGCAATCATTGAAATCTGCCCGTTGAACCAAATTGTGTACCCATTAAAACTTGAATTAAAAAGTGTATTTCAGAAAATTCTCGCTTCGCCACAACTTTGAAACTTTTCCCAAGAGCTCGAATTATCCTAATATGCCCCGGAGTCCTTATTTCAGCGGTTAATTAAACTCCCTCGCACTTCGAAGGGCCATTATTTTGCAATCAATTTTCCGGCAGTTCAGAGCGCTGATCTCATCGATCTGACGGAGCGTGCGCTCCGATGCTAGCGTCAAGTCTCGTCTCCCACAGCAACGCGTATTTATTTATTCATAAAACAATGGCTGAATTCAGTATAAATAATATAGGAAGGATAGTCAATTTTAAAATAGATATTAATTCTTGGCGAGTTTAATATGCCAGAACTTAAAATATACACGAAAGATGAACGTTTCGGCCACAAAGGTCATCTTCAGCATCTGAGGAATGGCTGAATTTTATCTACAACGTTTGTTTAATTCATCAGCGAACTATAACAATCTAAAATAAAATCAGAAAATTTTTTGACCAATGAAATGGTTCTTAAAGATGCACAATTCTTCGAGGCAGTATATTAGTCATCCGTGAAGTAGCAATACCGTTTCTTAAATAACTTGTGTTGTTTCACGCACCAAAAATTCAGTGTAATAATCCTACCAAATCTGGACGAGGCCCGAGGCCAGACGGCCGCAAAGGAACGCTGTGTGAGACGATGGCGTTTTCCTCGCGACTGCAGACGTTGAATGCACTCGAGAAAATAGAGCGTGAAGTTCTGCCGGGAGGGCTGAGTGTACCTCCAATCTTAGCTTTTATCTCTTGCAGAGTTTCTCCATAACGGCCAGAGTTATTCATATACATGGGAGACTATTATTAAATCTTTTTCAACTATCATTAAGCCATTATCAATTATCACTAAGACATTATCAATTATCATTAAGACATTACCAATTATCATTAAGACATTATCAATTATCATTAAGACATTATCAACTATCATTAAACAATAATTATAATCAACTATCATTAAAGCATTATTAACTTTCAATAAACCATAATTATAACTTTAAGCATGCGTATCATGCGAAACTATTATAAAACCATACTAATTAAAATTTATCAATTTTGGAAAGCATATTTCAAGATGGAAAACATTAAAAAAATAACTAGGTTCCTTAGGGAACTCCTAGATATTTATAACGTATTATTAGAAGCCAATCAAAAATAAATCAATGACTATTCAGTAAATTTTTTAGTCTCTAGGCGTCGATCACTTTATTTGATCATTTACGGCACGCGGGCGTCTGAAAGAATAAAATGATTAAAATTAGTCCGAAGGTACTGCAAAAGCTAAATAATGCGTTCGTATTCCAAACGAGGGAGTAAACAAGAATGGTTTCAAATCTGCGCTATGAGTCCGAGTGTGAACAGTTTTCATGCAGTGAGCGATGAGAAAATAGTGAACTTCATTCTTTTTGCAAGGCACAATTTCGCCGCCATGAGTCAGACCCACGAGTACTCCAACAAGGAAACAAAAAATGGTTCCCATGCGTTAAACTCGAGCACATCAGAAGAAAAGCAGAAGCAATTCTTTAATTGTCTTCTAAGAACAAGATCCTCGTGAAAGCGGAGAACTTTTTATCTGGCATTGGTGCGCGACCTGGTCTTGCATTTGGATTGCAGAGCGGCTTTCTGCGCTTTGCGAGCTCTCTCAGGATTGAAGATATAGAAGTGCGTCGGCACGCACAGCTCGTCCCTGTGATGCCCATCATGTCTTGATGCCCGGTACAGAATTCTTCTCTTTTGATCCAAGACAAGTTTACGAACGAGACCATCAACTCTCACCGCCTCGGCTCTCTCACCAGGAATGACTTTACGGCCCAAGTGCAGAGCATTGCGCACAGCAGAAGGCTTTGCTCGAGAATTGAAATAGCGCGCGCGCTTCTCCCGAGCACAATATTCCTACAAACTCATGCCTTAGATCCAGGAGAAATGCGAGGACAGCAGGTACCCTTTTAGTTCCGACGATGTTTGCATGTGATGCTCCCTTCTAACTCTCGATATTTTGAAGATAACTTGCCATCAATGCCCCAGCTAAAGTCTGCACTTTAGGGTCCAGCGCTGTATTTACTCCAAACGAAGTACAAAGAACACAGATCACAGTGGACAAGTCCACAATACGTGGTCCGGCAGAACGAGAAAAGGAAATGCCAAGAGTATTTTGCCCTTCAGAAGAAGCCCGGAGGCTCCGGAGATTTTTTGGCCAGCAAAAGCAGAAGCTAGCAGAAAAGTTCATTATCCAGAAACTGATTCTTGTTCAAGATAAAGAACAACTTGGCAACCTGCTGAGTGTTCAGTAAAGCTTTCATGGAAAATTTTTATTTCGACGTAAAGACTGTCTGGAGATACACAATTTATGAAAGAATAAAAACATTTCACTTCGTAAATTTTGCTGACTTTGGAATATGATTCGAGCGTTCTGTAGGTAAAACAATGGTGATGGGTCAGTGCAAATTTTCAAAAGATATGCTTGCGAATTTGTGAGTGCTTCCATCCCGTTTGGGTTGAATGAATGAATTTTGAAACTATTCTCAAAATTCGGATTCAGTCGTAGTACGAAGATCAAAAAAAAGTCATATACGAAGCAAAACGAACTTTTTTTGATGTTGTAACTGGCTGAGAAAATTTTGATACAGAGTGTTCCCAAAAACAGAAAGTTTTTTTAGGATGGCTCTGAATGCATTCAAAAATGATACAAAAGGAAACTTTTACAGGAAAATTTGTAATGCAGAGGGTTCCCATAAACAAAGAGTTTCTTTGTATTATAGTATGACTCTGAAGAAAGGCCTCCAGTCGAGTACGCCAGACGTCCTCCACAGAGCAAGTCGATAAAGGCAAAACAAGTCGCGTCTGTCACTCCAGGCACCGAATGCCATCTGCGAGGGGAAAAATGTCACAATGGTAGTGCTCCTGACCATGGTTACATTCGTCACATCCTGACCATGGTTACATCCGTCACATCCTGACCATGGTTACATCCGTCACATCCTGACCATGGTTACATCCGTCACACCCTGACCATGGTTACATCCGTCACGTCCTGACCATGGTTACATCCGTCACATCCTGACTCGTTTGATCGAAGTTATTCAAAAGTCACGACAGAATGTACGAAACGTGGTTGTGAAACATGTTTTTTTTTATTTTTTTTTCACAACGTCTTTTTACTGCATTTGAGTTGAGGTGAAAATTGAGCAGAGGGGAAAAATTTCTATGCCATTATAATGTATCAAAACTTTTTCCATGATGAAACTTCACTTCCTGACTAGCAAGTCAAAGGAATAAGCTAGATTAACATATTTTCCATGCAATAAATTGACAGGAAAAGACTTGGGGAATGATGAATTTTAAAATTGTATAAATATGAAATAATTATATTGGTATACGTGTAAATTTGGCTAGTATCTTCTTGCAGAAAATTGAGCCGTTATGATTAAATTGCTTTAGAAACTTCCTTTTTTATTCTAATTAAAACACGTTCTAATTTTAGCAAAAATTATGGGAGTTTCAAAGCTTTTTTCTAACATGGTTTACTAAATTTAAATTGCCAGTGCTCTTAGACGTAAATTTCCACATCCATAACAAATGTAATTTAGATGCAAAAAATGAATACAGCATTTATTTAAAATTCACTTTCGGTTATTTGTGACATCTTTTTCGAAAAAAAGAATGAATGAATGGACAAACGTTGGCCTTATTGAACAGTCCTTATTAACATTTGCCGTAATGAACGTTGATTGAACACTCATTATTGTCAATGTAGGCTTGAGTTTGTGCCGGTGATTGCATAAATTGAATCTAAATTTAATTTAGCGGGGAACGCGAATCTAAATGCACATCAACACTTGATGAACATAAGTCACCGAATTTCAGAACAACTTGTATTCTCTGGAAATCTTAAGAAAGTTTTAGTGAATTTTATTTAGTTTCATAGAATTAATGGCCTAATAAAGTCATTAAGGTCAAGGAGCAACACCCTTGAATACCAGCTGCAGCTAAGCGCGTGATCGTCCATTCCAGTGATGAAGAAAAAAAAGGAACGTGTCTGGGAAGTTGGCCTATATTTGCGGAACTTGGGGCGGCAGAGCAGCGAGAAACTGTTCCCAAAACTAATTTGCATCTTGGATGGCGTTACTCATGGCATTAAGCAAAAGTATCTTCATAAGTCACCGAGGAATTGTTGGCCTGTATCCGCCTCTGTAAACTCGAGTTTTAGGGCAAGCTTTAACATTTTACCGTTTATCTCACTTAACCGTTTTCCAACGCTCATTTTCTGTTGAAATTTAACCATGTTTTAGCTGTTCAACTTAAACAGCTTTAATGAAAAATGAAATAGCAAATGCAATGGTGAACTTACTGTGAGCTAAAAAAATTTTTTTCTGAAAAATTAAAAGAGATTGATAATCCATTTGCATATTTTAAGAAACTTGTTTCGTAATCCTTATTTTTAGCCCTTTCCCACAACAATTTTACTGCACATATTATTCGCATTAACTAGATGTCATCAAACATTTCCAAAAGTGAATGATTTAAAAGTTATGTGCAAACAAGCATTGTTCAAATTGTAATGCTCACACCAGTGTAAAGTTTTCAATTCTTAAGCCTAAAATTCTCACGTATTCACGGAAGGACATGTATACTTTATAAATGTTTCTACTCAGTTTTTTCCACTTTACGCTGTCGAGGATTGATACGCGATAATTATACGTACTAAAATGCCCGAGGTATAGGAAGGCCAAGTCCAGGCTACTGATTTAATATTAAACAAGTGCCTGATTTGAAAACAACTACTTCTTAGCAGCGGTTGGGTAGGCATCGTAAGTTTTGTGTTGATTTGGCTGGGCTAAGTGGAAATTTTTGATCCAAATGTTAAAGTTTTGGTCATTTCAAGGTAACATTTGGTGATTTCACCACATAAAATAACAATTGTCTTGCAGCCAAGTGAGAAAAAAAGTTACGCTGCTTACTCTACCGCAACGGGGATTAAAGTGGTTTGAAAATCTGGCTAAACTCCATCATGTGTTATACAACATATTTCTTTGCCTTTTGCTTCAAGCTTTTGCCAACTCCTATTAATGTTTTGTGAAAGAACGAAACATAATTACAAAAGATCTAAAAACATTCCACATGAATTTCAGCGGCTTCAATCGAAAAATCCTTCGTTTTTCAAAAGAAGTGCATTTTTGAACTGATACTTGGCCTAATAAAATAATCCGCTATCCCGATTAAACCAAAAATTGATCAAATCACAGGTACACGGATAGCATTTCCTATTAATTCTCATCTGCAATTTGCATTTAATTAAAAATTGATAACATTTCTGGTTTGAGGATTGCATCAAAGATTTCGAAATTAAATATTCAAAGTGTGTAGGAATTTACTATTTCGCTTACCTTGTGTTCTCGCGCATTAAATTTTCCTCATTCGAGAAACTCTAATCCTAGTCAAATGTTCGAGAATAGACTAAAAAGAACGCTTTGAAGTCGTTCTCTTACGATGTTTGTACAATTCGTAAGATGTCATTGATTTCGAAGTGAGACTTTCTTTCATAATTTTTTTTACAGTTCGTAAATCATTCCATAAGAAAATTCACTCTTTCCCAAAATTTCAGTCTATCTTACATGTGTGGGAAATGCATTTCTTGCCCCTAAAAAATAATCCAATCCTGGTGGTGGTTGCATACAGGAAAGGTTCGAAATCGATCAAGTTGTTTTTCAAAATCAAGTTTATTCATATCTATAAAAACTGTAGCTTCGTTTTTTGTTGCCCGAGTGCGTGAGTTTCATTCGTCCTTGATTCTAAGTTTAGCATTCAAAGAAGTATGATATGTATAGACTACTCACAATTCGCTTCACATTGTATGATAAATTATTTGAAGTTCGATAAAATCATTTTTCAAATTTTGTTATATGTAACTGCCTTCACTTCAAGAATACTCAATATGAGATACCCAGGAGGTGCATTGCTTCCATTAGAAATATGGAGCTCTATACATTCTTTAATGTAGCCCTCGAAGGTCTCCTTTATTATGATCGATCAAGGGACAAAGAGTCATTGTTCGATTATCGAGACGCCCATTGTCAGGCCGCCCATCGTAACTTCCCGATGAAGCACCAATCAAAGACTGATGGCAAACCTCGTCAGCTTGGCTGTCTTTGGAGCTGAGTCTGCAATCTTTGATGATGCTATTCTCGGCCACTGATTGCTGCTAAGACCTCAACTTGACTACAATATCTCGAAAAAAGTTTTCAGGTTAAGAGCACAATACTGATCTTCAAAGTGTTCAAGTCCATCCATGCTATTTGTACATCATAAGAAACTGCACTTTTTCGGCTTTACAATAAAGTAACACTGAAAGAACAGCAATCTTACTCAACGATGAAAAGACTCGCATGATATCGTACCTGCTAAAGCAAATCCGTTAGTATTATAAAGGTACTCATTTTAGTTTCACAAACTAGTCACAAAATTTTGTGCTTTCCCTAGCAAGCTATATAAAATTGTTCATGGAAGTCGTCTCGGGTAAAAACGCTTCAAGTACGATCACAGGAAATGCACGAGAAAAAATTGTTGCTGTGTTTGAAGCTTTCCCACAAAAGACAGCGTAATAAGGGAGTGGACAATGTACAAATGCAGATTTCGTTTTAAGCGAATGTTTGTTTTCTAGGACTTTAGCGTTTTTGTTTTTGTGTTAAGTTCAGGAACAACAATGATTTTTAAGAGAAAGTTAACATTCATGAGATTTTAGTTTTAAAATGTGTGATGGTTGAATCGATTAGAGTTCGAGGTACTTCAATATTGCTGTAACATTTGATACGTAATTTTTTTCACTGGTCCAATAAATTAGACTTCAGCAGAAGTTAAACGCTTCACTCTAAGTAAGACAAGTTACCGACAAAATTAATCGAATTCTTTTCCTTTGGAGAAAATTGTTCTCATTCACTTCACAATGGCTCGTATTTGGCAAGAAATAAGTTTCTCTTCATTTCAAAAATTCCCATCTAAAGTTGAGTAAATCTGCGAGTGAAATGCCTCGGCTTTGTTCCATATTTGATATGGAATGTTCAGAGTTAACAACTCTTTTTCATTAACTGAAGAGTGGTGCATATAATTAACGTCTAATCTACTTAAATACAAGTAATTACTACAGCAGAGGGTACTAAGTAATCGTTAGATGTTTTCCCCACATGCATTGTGTATTCATTCGGAGAAAATCCCCCTATTTAAAATTCTCATTTCATCATATCTTCACAGCATGCATTGGCTCACCTCTAGCTTACATTTTGTGAGCATGGCTTTTATAAACTATTTTTTACTAGCTCTTTTTCCCTCCAATGCAGCGCTTTGCATTCTATTATTTTCTCTTACAACACTTTTACATTCCACATTCTGTATCCAGCCCTCTACATCCGTCTCAAGCCCTTCATCTCTCCCCTGCGTATTTTCCCCCTGGTTCTCCCAGTCTCTGTCCCTCCGCACCTCACAAAAGACCGGAACATTCCCGTTCTCAAACAAACAACAATGGACGAAATTTTAGTCCACAGTCCAAAGCGACGCGCCGTCACGTTGACTGAGTGCAGTCACATTTTGGTTGAAGGTGCCGAGTGATGCGAGTATTTAGAGTGCTCTCCAGAGTGAATTACAGGGTCGCACAACAGTTACTTTACCATTTGAAACAATTATTATGTTCTCCAGAGTGAATCACTGGGTAGCACAGAAGTCACTTTACCATTTTGAAACATTTATTTTGCAGAAACTTTAAAGTATACAAAGTTCTGGTTAAGTACAAGTGAAAGAGGAGTAACGAGTTTTTTTGTGTTTATTTTACAGACTTACCATGATTATTAAATAAAGCGACTTATGAAATGGTGAAACAACTTTTCAGCCACTCTGTATTTACAGGAAAAGGAAATTGACAAGTTAAAATTTTTGAAAAAAATATATGAACTGTTATTCTAAAATCAAAGTAATTTATACAAAGTAGGTGAATTAATCGAAAATCTCAAACCAATTTAGAACATAAGATTGCAACAAGTTTCATTCGGAAAACCCAGGTCCTTTTTTTACTGTATGTCAGAAATGATTCAGCTACTTCCAGGAAATGCTGCAGGCTCCGGAGTGACTGGGAAGAGGATATTGATTTTTTGGAGGATTCAACTCCACGAACTTCAGCGCTAAATTTGTGATGTCATCTTTCTTTATTTTCTTCCGTAAAATGATTACAATCGTAACTGAATAACGAGAATTTAAATGGAATAAACTGCTAGTTTTTGCATATATTTCTCAACGGATACGCATATTTTCCCTGGAAGTAATAGGGAAAGTTTCACTGCATCATGAGCAGCACTCGCCGAGTAAGTGCATTACCCTCGCACTTGTGGACATACAAACCGCATTTTCTTGACCGCAAAAGATTGAAATCTCTGCCTTTATTATACATCTGGAGCTAGGAAACCTTTCTGCTGGTTCGTGAAATGTTTTAAAATCGATTCGAATTGGAATTCATCTCTTTCAAGCGATTCTTTCGCTCAAGTCAATCAAAATCAATTGGAAAACTCTCCGTTGAAGAAGCCTCAGAACATGAATTCTCAGCTGACTTTTTGGCATTTTTCTCCAACCAATAAACATCCATGTAAATGACCTTCCGACTCAAAGAATGGCAATTTTCCTCTCTTGTAACGCTCGCCGATTTCCCTCAGAAGGTACGGTGAAATGTCTGACATATTTTCTGTTTGAGAAGGTCGACTTTTTTATTGTTCGAGAAGTTCAACACATTTTCAATTTGAGAAGGTAAACACATTTTTTGTCTGGGAAGGTTAACATATTTTTGGCTTGAGAAGGTAAGCATATTTTCTATTCGAGAAGGTCGACTTATTTTCTGTTTGAGAAGGTAAATTTATTTTCTGTTTGAGAAGGTAAACATATTTTCTGTTTGGGAAGGTAAACACATTTTTGGCTTGAGAAGGTAAACATTTTTTCTATTCAAGAAGGTCGACTTTTTTCTGTTCGAGAAGTTCAACATATTTTCGTTTTGAGAAGGTAAACATGTTTTTTTCTGAGAAGGTAAACATATTTTTGGCTTGAGAAGGTAAGCATATTTTCTATTCGAGAAGGTCGACTTGTTTTCTGTTTGAGAAGGTAAATTTATTTTCTTTTTGAGAAGGTAAACATATTTTCTGTTTGGGAAGGTAAACACATTTTTGGCTTGAGAAGGTAAACATATTTGTTATTGGAGAAGGTCGACTTATTTTCTGTTTGAGAAGGTAAATATATTTTCTGTTAGAGAAAGTCGACATTTTTTCAGAAGGTCGGCATGTTTTTTCTATTTGAAAGCAGATAAAATTCCTCTTCGGGAAATCAGACGAATTTTTTTGAGAGAATACAGTAGATGGACACATTTTTTTTTGTCTAAGATGGCTGACATATTTCCTATTTATGTCTAACATATTTTCTGTTTATGTCTAGCATATTACCTGTCTGAGAGTCTGAGATGGTTGACATGCATTCCATTTGAGAATTATGACACATTTCCTGTTTTAGAAATCTGGTGTCCTTCCTGTTTGAGATAGTAGATATATTTCCTCATTCCGTTGGCTGCCATGTTGTCTACTTGAGAAGGCTGACATATTTATTTTGTTAGAAGGCGGTTTATTGATTAGATCGAGATGTCTGGAAGGTCTTTCCGGTCGGATTTGAAGAGTTGAATAACTTCTGGCAAGTCTAATTCATTTATATTTCTTCGTTTTTCCAATCATAGACGTCTATCACAAGAAGCCAACGATCCATGATCTGAAAAGTGGTCCATATTATTTAAAGCCGAATAGCAACACCAATAAGTATAAGTAAACAAGCTAAAGTTAATTTCCATTCCAATTTATACCTTCAAATAATTGTGGCGGCAGAGCAATAATATCTAAATCCTTCTATTTTGAAAGCGAAGACAGGGTCTTCTAATGAAGATGATGAGAACAGCGCTCCTCAATTAGGTGTCGTCCTGGAATTGTTCCTTTGTGAGAGAGGATGAAACAACTAATGACTTGATGAGAAGATTGCCTTAATTACGTATAAAGACAATTACAGCAGCGCTTGTGTACTGGCAATGAGCGGCTGTGAGTTAGCGAGAGATTTATGGGGCGCCAGGCTCTGTTGGTGCCATGGAAAAAGATACAAGTTGGCCTTAGGTGGTCTTGTTTTAGATGAGGATAAATGCTGCTCTCCCATGTGACCTCAGCGACGTAAAATATTGCCCACAAATTCTGTTGTTGCGACTGAAATTCAAATTCAACGTTGCGCTGTTGTTTTTGGTTCACCGCGGTCACTGCTATGAAAAGTTTCGTACCTTAGGAGGTGGACGTACTCATGTATTTTGGAGTAACTTGCAATTGAAACACGCTTGTTTTTCAACAAAGCTTTGACAGATTTTTTTGTCAATTAGAAGCATTTGGAGAATATTGCATTTATGGAGAGATATCTATTTATTTAACTACGGGGAACTTTTGTTTTTCAGCAAGGATTTGGAGGATTTTGAGTGAACAAGTAAAAAATGTGATGAATATTGCGTTTAGGAAGAGAAATTAGTTTAACAGAACAAATAATATTCTCAAACGAGGGCTGTGGAGGGTGGAAATGCAACGACACGGTGCTAAATCGACTAAAAAACATGAGAAATGTACAGTTTCAATAAGAACGATAAATCTTATTGTCAATAAACGATACACTGTGATAAAGACGAATAAAATTTTCTGTGTCTTTCAGCAAGATAGAAAGGAGTACGAGTAAATTGTGAGCCGAATGATGGTGACCTTGACGTAGTCTAATTGGAAAAGAACTAAAGAAAGCTAAAAATATCTGCTGCTACATTGGATGCAACCTTCATAACACCTTGAAATCAAGACCCCACACCATTTGTATGCGACCAGTCGTATGAATGAAAATAGTAACATTTCTATGAGATGGATATGAAATGACTCTCAGCATAGTCTCATGACACTTGCAGTTCAGGTATTCTCTCAAACATTGTGGAACGACTGTTCATTATGTAGTGTTCCGTCACCTGAAGAGTCAGTCACAATAGTTAAAAAATAATGAGTTGGCCCGCAGCCTAGTTCCAGAACATGTCTGGCAATTAACAGTAATGGTAAGACCATCCTTGAAACAACGACACCGAAGGGGTAAAGCTCGGCGCACAAAAGGTGTCCGTCTGCAAGGTCTTAAGGGAATTAGAAGAAGCGCTCGTTTCTGAATGCGCGAAGGCATTCTAGGCTCTCAAGATCTCCTTTCAGGAAACGCGCCCATGTTCTTCAAAAGAGTGGCCACTTCGGCTTGGCCTGAGGAATTTTTTAAGCCTCGCTTTTCTTCCTGACAAAAGGACACAAATTCTGCGATCAAAATAATGGCCAGGAATGCGGACCAAAACTGAAGAAGTATTTTGTGGAGAAAAAGCTTCTCTTGGACGGCAATTACGCCGCATGCATAATGAACTTGTTGACATCCGGGAATCGCGGCAGCTGCAGCGCAGTATTGTCCAGAGATGAGACGATTAAATGACCAATGAATGTCAGATCCTAAAACACAATAAAAAAGGGCTACGTTATGCTGAAAAAGTAACAGGATTGGAAAAGGATCAAAAATAAATTTCAAACTACTAGAGAGTTCAAGTATACTTTTATTGAAATATTTTGAACGTCACGCAGAGAAGAATAAAATAGAAGAAGAATTGAACATGCGTAGTTAACTGGAACGCTAATAAAATTTTTGTTGTAATTCGCGCACACCTAAATGTTTTTACAGATATTTAGATAGAAAAAATTATCTAATTTCTTTTAAATACAGTTGTTCAGGCTTGCATTCTGATTGGTTAAAGTTCAGTGACTTCACCATAAGCCACGTGACTTAATATCTACCAATGGAATAATGCGAGCATTTCAAATCTGAAAATCAACGCTGAAAACTTTGGCAGTCTTGATACAACCACAGCCAGAGTACAACAAGATCAATAGCATCAAGTTACTGCGGTATTGCTCTCTCAGTGAAGAAGCTAACCAATCTATACTATAATAAGAGCCGCGTCCGTCCGTCCGTCGGTCGGTCTGTCCGAAGCCTCCCGAAAGTGTGTGTTGAGTGTATCTGTGACACGTGCCGTGTGCACTCGACCTCATCTACTTTCGAGAGATTGATTTTTTTTGTTTTATAGCCTTTCTTTCATTTCCCCTTCTTTCTCATTTAAAATAAAGGGGGGTAGCCTCGTTATAAATAATAGCGAACGGATGCATTGTGCTGTCTCTCTCTCCGAGTCACTGAGCAGCAGTTTGGGGAAGGACAATCATTGTGCAGATTATTCAGACAGTTCAGTTGAATTGCCGCTCTTTCACTGCAGACGAAAAACACGTATTTTTATCTCCCTAAAAACATGGCTAATAGGATAAAAGATATTCATGAAAGTTATGATTTTATAAAAGAAATTCATATATAAAAGATATTCATAATGTGCTTATGGTTGGACGTTGACTCGGATGTTTTTATTCAGTGTTAGACGACATGAGGGTGAGATTCACTCACGCTGTGACGTAAATTGGTTTTGCGATGAACGAATAGAATGATTGCTTGACTGTCTTGGTATGAGGAAAAGACAAGATGATATTTTTTATAGTAACATTTCTCTGTTATCATTTTGTATTCTGATTAATGCTTTTGCAGAATAAAGCTATAGTGAAGTTGTACTTCTTTAAAACTTAGTAGCCAAAATAGACAGGTGATGTGCGCCCTAAAATAAATTGACAGGTGAATTGTTCCAAAGGATTAATTGACTTGTGATTTATATATCAAGATAAATTTGCACGGGATTTGCACCTAAGGATAAATTGTCCCATGATTTGTATTTCATGATAAATTTGCTCGTGATTTGCGCTCAAGGATAAATGGCCCCGCGATTTACGCTTAGGAACAAATTGCCACGTGATTTACGCTCAAGGATAAATCAGCCCGTGATTTGCACATAAAAATAAATTGCCGCGTGATTTGCCCATAAAGACAAATTAATCAGTGATTTATAAGTACGGATGAACAGATAGTTTATTTTCCCCTAAGGTATGACACAGCGCAAACAATATGTCAGAAGGATATTTTGCATATAATTGAAATTTAATCATTAATATGTGTTCGATGGCACCTATAGCAAACAATTGCAAACAGTTTTTAAACTTCAACTCCATTTAGCTTACGGTGACCGGCGTAGTATTATCTGACCAATGTAAAGCCTTTAGTTTAATTCTACATCTACACATGATTTGAATTCTACATCTACAGAGAATTTGAAAACGTGATAAAAGTCACATAATTTTTGGTTCTAACAACAAAAATTTAGTTCACTGTTAATCTGACTACTGCTCTGAAGAAATTAGTGTATAATTGGAGCACGACTGAACAACTTGAAAATTAAACGATATTTCAATTTCAAAATCAAGTAGTCATTTACCGTGCATTTTTATCAGCATATTTTAAATGAATTTAGTTGATATTTGAAAACGATCATTTTCTTCAAGTACCTAAATCCTGAAGTAAATTGTATTAATACTTTGAGTAATGAGGATTGAGTTCTCGAGTATTTACATACTGAAGCACTAATAAGTGTACCAGAAACTTATTATAACTATAGAAAATAAAATTTTCATCGCTAAAATGTACCATAAAGTTTTGATAGCTCCATTCAGTTGTTTAGAAAAAGCCACCTGGGCAGGAGCGATATGACAAAGATCAAGTTCTGTTGTAGCTGAACAGATTTCTTTAGTACGCGCCACGTCCTTGGTGCAGCGGGCAATTTGAGGCCGAGGCGACGTGCCGTGACGAGTGCTGAGCGAGTCACAAAAAGCAGCCCAAGGGCTGGCCTGTGTAGTGCAGAGTTTCTCAACCAGGGGTAAATTTACCCATAGGGGGTTATAAACTATATAGCTGGGGGTAAATAATTGTAGTCACTGATAATTGTAAAAGTAGTTAATTAAATTTTATTTTGCAAAATGAGAGAGAGAGAGAGAACGCAAAGAGAGTGTATGTGTGTGTTTTGTATGAGAGTAGGGGGTAAATGGGGGAATTAAAAAATCTGAGGGGGTCAATGATGGAGGAATATCTGGTTGGTGTAGTAGATTGTATGGAAAATGTCGGGGTCCTGCATTCTCAAGTTATTAATTTTGAAAATGAAAATGCATTTTACGAATGATTGCCTAAGGTGAATAAACTGAAAATAACGACGAAGATCTACAACTGGCTTCCTCGAGGCTATTGAAAAGAGTGATTGCAGATCCGAAAAACTGCCATCAAACGGGATGGCAGGAATATAACAAAGATCAAATTTTGTTGTTGGTGAACAGATTTCTTAAGCACCCACCACGTCCTTGGTGCAGCGGGCAATATGAGGCCGAGGCGACGTGCCGTGACGAGTGCTGAGCGAGTCACAAAAAGCAGTCCAGGGCTGGTCCTCAGCAGTAATAAAGTGCAGGCCGTCCCTCGCAAAAACGTCCGGAAAACAACCGAGCTTCAGCTAAGCTTCACCAAAATGACCTGTTTCTGCTTTGTTGCCAGCGAGGTAAAAATTGTAATCATGTCTAATGGGAATTTTTATGGAAAGTTCACTGGGATTACATTTTTCTGTTTGGCTCATGTATGAATGCACAATTTCACACAGCGAGGCACAAATTGTAATTATGTTTAATGGGAATTTTTATGAACAAGTTCGCTGGAAATACTTTTAATCGCTTAGCCCCTCTTGAATAAAACCTCAATTTCACATCATCTTCAATTATTATTTCATACAATTTTAAAGTGAAAGAAATTATGTTTCGCGGAAATGTCATTGTGATGAATGGGTGCAAATCTGAGTTATTCGTTAGTAATGCAACTTTTACATTGCTTTGCTCGTCACTGGCTGCTAGATTCTCTAAAAAAAGTTCCGGCAGTGAATTAACAAACTAGAGTTTTAAATTTCATTTCCACCAGTGCACCATACTGTAGAATGCAAGATGTCTTATATCTTTAATTCATTTTTACACCATTCTTACTACTACACACCGTAAAGTAATGCCGTTATTGAGGGCAATATATTAGAAAGGAATAGTACTAAACAAACATGGGCAATAGAGTTTATTAGACTCGAATAAAAATATATTGATTTAACCTTTATAACATGAACTATTTTCCTTGTTTAAAATTTTGCAAGCAATCAATAGGGAAAGTGATGTAGCCTGGGATAAATTTAGTAAGCTTCGAAAAACACTTTTCTTTAATTTAATTGGGTTTAATTTTTTACGTTAAAAATCAAACGAACAAAGAACATAGCCGACTGTCTTTATTACAAGTTTAAACATTTTTAACGAAGGTTATAAACACAAACTACACTACTTTCATCTCCTGACCTTATAATAGTCTCGCTCAGTTCTTCTAAGGGAAATGCAAGACTTTTATTTTCTAGTACCTGAACTTCCCCTATTGAAACCAGACAGACACCCTTGCCTCCACGTGAGCCATGCCATCTCCATCGCACAAGCACTGGGAATTTTTCAAAAGGTCTGGGGGACGGCCGCAAAAATCAACAATCTGCGGGGCAAGTGACAAAGAACTGCGCCCTGTTAGAAACATTGAAATCTTACTCGGCTGCAACGCAATATCGCTTTACATTTTCCTCTGATATTCAAGTAAGAGGAACTTGAAACGCGTTAGCTGAGCTTTGTGCTGCGAGATTTTGATCACACGGAGTTAGGGTGAAAAGAGGGGATTCCTCTTAGGAGGTTGGAGCTATGTGGTGCTCCGCTTCAATACAAGTGCATCGCAGCTCTTAAATCGACCTATGACATTCAGTCAAGCGGCTTTTAAATCGACATACATTCAGTCAGTCGGCTCTTGAATCGACGTACGACATTCAGTCAAGCGGCTTTT
This sequence comes from Platorchestia sp. MABIK, assembly GCA_014220935.1. Classification (NCBI taxonomy): domain Eukaryota; kingdom Metazoa; phylum Arthropoda; class Malacostraca; order Amphipoda; family Talitridae; genus Platorchestia; species Platorchestia sp. MABIK. Next base: position 142,008 of record JACJUY010000984.1, on the reverse strand, counting down.
AAATCGACATGCATTCAGTCAATCGGCTCTTAATTCGTCCTTTGGCATTCAGTCAAGTAATTTCGCGTAGACTGGTTTGATGATCAGCAGTTTTATTTGTTTTCAGAATATGATATAGTAGATGCAAAAATTATTTATTGGTTTCATTTGCCTCAACTCACCTCGGCTGAGATACACGAGCCTCGGAAACGAGCCTTGCTTTAGAATTGATGCATTTTGCTCGAAAAAAATCAATTCGCAGTTAATTGATCGAATTCTCACATCAACTTTCTTCTTGACTGATATTTATTTCTTATGTTATCTACATCGACAGTTTTTTGTGCGGATACTTTGCGTAATTTTCAAAATGCGTAAAACATTTATTTTGAGTTACAGATCACATCATCATCCAGACTCGTAGATAATACAGTTTTCCACGTTTTATTAAGACTACCCAAAAATAAATCTCTTTGAAAAATGAACTTTCAGAACAGTACATTATTTAATCACATGTCCTTGTATGAATAATCGTTTTACACATTTGATAAAAGCTAAAATTTACATAAAAAGGGGAAAAACAAGGTAATTCATTGATAATGTTCGAGAAGTGTTGAAGAATGTTTTGTACTATTCCATTTTTCAGTGCAAAAAAACACAACACATTTTCTTGCTGAGTGTTGTGATAATCTATCTGAATACTGTGCGATGCTTGCTAAATACAGTGAGATTCTTCCGTAGCCATGATTACAAATGATGAAATTGATGTTACATGCAATATTTAGAATGAAATATGATTAGTTTCTGACGGTGTTATCCGTTTTGATATTGTTAGTTTTTTGGAGACCAACAAGTCTGTACGAAGCCAAGAAAATTGTAAGCCCTTCCTTTGATCTACGCAGCTCAAAGTTACTAGTACCAGCTGCTCCGAGCTGCAAGTCGGAGTAAGTCGGAGCATGTCTGAGCAACTCGGAGGAAGTCTGAGTAAGTCGGAGTGAGTCGGAAGAAGTCGGGCAAGTTGGAGTAAGTCGGAGCAAGTCAGAGCAAATCGGAGCAAGTCGGAGCAAGTTGGAGCAAGTCGGAACAAATCGAAGCAAGTTGGTGCAAGCCGGTGCAAGCCGGAGCAAGTCGGAGCAAATCGAAGCAAGTAGAAGCAAGTCAGAGTAATTTGGAGCAAGTTGGAGCAAGTCGGAGCATTTGAACAGCGTCGACAGCGTTTCACTCAAACTCGGGTACCGCGTGTGAGGTATGGTTTGGAGATTCATGGAAAAAATAATGAGAGAAGAGTTTAATTCGACTTTTGTGCGGTTGACTGAAAGATCTCAGGGGAAGACCTCGTCACCCGTTGTAGAAGAAAAATATTGAGAACGACTGACAATCAATGAATAAAAACGGCATCATGAACCAGTATTTAAAAATGAGCAATTCGTATGAGGAAAGTCACGGTTGTCTCCCATGAAAGCTTTTATATTTTTTATATTTCTTTAAGAATGACTCATTTTGATCAAAAAGGAATTATTAATCATATCATCAAGATTATGACAGCCTTGTGAGGCAAAATATGAAACGTAATTTGTAATCTCGAGGTTAATTTCCTAATTTTGTGATACATCAGGGCACTATTTTTTACTTGTTGACTGAGCAAATAATCTTAGCAATTCCTCTGATTTGTTAATCTTCCTTTTCTGACAGTGAACCATTCGAGATCACTGATCCAATTCGATTAAGTTCAGACTAAAATTATTTAAACGTTATATTGCTTGGTATACACTAAAGCGATGGCAAACTTATGTTACTAATGCTATTGCTCGGCTTATTATCAGTCGACAAGCAGTTTTGTAGTAGCGATGTATTTCGTGTAAAATTATTAAATGAAAATGAGCCTCGAGGTATTTTCATTAGAATCTGTCGGTCTTGAATTAAGTTTGTCTTCTTTTTTACAAGTCTTTGGATGGTCTGGTCATTCTCAGAATTTATTTTATTTCGGAATTACTCCACAGTTGTATTTGTTTGACTCATAATACTCACTCTCTGAGGAATTTCTCGATGCGACTCAAAAGTTTCTTTGGTTATGAAAGTGTATTGTGGGAGGGGCTACAAATCTTGCAATGCTCCAATACGCTGACAGGATGTCGTGTTTTTATTGCGTGTAATAGAACATAGAACATATCAATTCCGCCAAAAAAACTAGATTAAATATTATTGGACCACTTGCAACTGCCATCATTGCTTCTTAGAACTTTTAGTGCGTCGGATTTAGCGCATAATTTTAGTGCCTTAGTTCGACCTTAAGAAGCGATCTAGTGATCTTGCTGGCTGAGCTCGGCAGGGTTCTGCACTCTGAAGTTATTTATTTTGAAAATGAAAATGGATTTACAGAATGATTGACGAAGATGAATACACTGAAAATCACGACGAAGATCTACAACTGGCTTCCAGGTGTTTATTGAATAGAGTGATTGCAGAATCCAATATCGTGACGGAGATTTGCAACTGGCTTCCTGAATATTATTGAATAGAGTAATTTCAGATGCGAAAAAATGTCATCAAACGGAATGATAAAAAAAATACGATGAACTGAATAGTTTGTACGGCGAGTTTGATATTTCAACTAAAACATTACAGCAAGATCCAAGGGCTCGCATCTTATATCGCTGTGTCAGAAACATCGGCAGTAATTTTCATGACTCCTTTGAACTTCCCGACAACGAAGAAGCTCGTAATATGCCTTTGATGAGCCGCCTAGAAATTATTTATTAACATGTTCAGTCTCCATAAAACTAACTAGCGCAAAGTTTGTTGAAAAGGTCTCGCGTCGTTTCAAGATCACTCATGCTAAACTATGTTGGAACTGCGAAGGCCTACAGAGTTGACATTTTCTTTTGAAGTAAAAATTTCTAGGTGTCATTTAATTATTGGATGCTGCCTGTATTTTACAGCCGCCAATAAGGATACTGCCCTTCATGATGACATTTTCTTTTACCCAAAGAACTATGCCTCTATGTGTGCCTATACTTTTCCAACGGGCTGAACTCGAACAAGACGAAACAATGCTTCTTCACTCACGTCTCTTTTTTCGAATTGCAGTACAGGAGAAGACATTTCTCTAACAGAGCAAGGGATTAACTAGTGTTATTATTATTACTATTACTAGTATAATTATTTCTATATACGACGTATTACCACCGGAGTGATTAACTATCAAATTCGTCACAAAGTAGACAAGGTTATGGTGTTTCATAATGTCTTGAGCACCGTACAGTTACAGAATCTGAATTGATTTTGAAAATTGCCCAATTCATCATTTATATGTAAAGAGCGCTAATGGAAGACAAGCGTGAAAAGGATAGAGGTGGAACATTTCAGCAAGATTGAACGACATAACGTAGTTCAAAACAAGTTCCGAGCTATTATGTACAGAATTTTATATTTATGGTAAAAGCAATTTTGTCCCTCTTCTACTTGTCAGATTTGAAGCTGATGGACTGCGGACTAGGGTGGATGTTATAGAAAAATTTTTGGGTGATTTATAAAATGTTAAGACCGCAAAAAGCTCCATGGAGAGAAGCTAGGATGAAAGTGTGTTTTGAAGGTTTGAGTGCAGACATTGTTCAAAGTACTGACAGATTTCAGCGTAAGGTTCACAAAAAGGGAAGTTATTTCGGATGAATAAATGAAACGCTGTGAGTATTTACTTGCCGTTATCATTACATCTACTACCCAGAATTGGTTACTTAGCTCCCTGTATATATAGCCTAGAATGTCTCTCCACATTGCGTTTACACCCTTTAATAACATTGCCCGAAATTCATGTCACCTCTTCTGAATAAATCACTGAGAAAAATGAGGTTAAATTTTTTGCGCAGTTTAGTTACTGCTTTTCTAGATGACTGTTCACTCACATTATTATTTGAAGTAACGAATGACTTTTAAAACCATTCGCAAAATTTTTTGTTGATGAATGAGAACAAAGAACGATGCTGCCATGATCAAGTCGGTTGTGTGGAGTCAATACTAATTGAAATTGGGTGTTGAGGTAACGATATTTTTTCATCTCCTTTAATTAAATCCTTGTTTTTCAATGAAATAAACTGCTGATTTATTCCTGAGTTCACCCGATAATTTCGACAATTTCATTTGCTTGCTAAACCTGAAAAATAGACTAATACTCGACAGGACTCTTCCGACATATCTACTCCTTCTATACTTGAATTTTCTTCAGACAAGTTATGTAATCATAGACTGTATCTATTTTGGAAAAGAAGCAGCTTAGAAGTCGGTAGTGTAATCCATCTAATTATTCTTTCGAGAGGGTAGCGAGCTAAGTATAGCGCTAGTCACTCATCAGTTATTGTAAACCTTTGATGAATTGATCATGTTCTTGAGGTAGTAACCAATCGTTTGAAGGAAAATTTAAATTGAAACACTATTAGTTTCTGATTACCTACCAAGGTTCTTTTAATATCGAATGTAAAAGAATACAAATTAAGCATCATACTTAAATTTTACGCACCGGCTTTTGTTTCAAGTATTTTCTATCTGCATCTAAAAATTGACACCGACTGCTAAGCAAAATGAATAAATGTTTGAACACTTGGAAGAGTATAAAAAAATATCCTAAAACATTATCAGGTTTTCTGTCAATGTTAATGAAGTCGTGAATGCTCGCACCAAAGTATGAACACCAAAATCCGCCATTAACGATGATTCGCTTTTAGGGATTACACAGTCAACCTTCACACCTAAATCCATACAAGCGCCAAAAAATACATAAATCGATCATAGGTTTTGATCGATTTAGCAGACATGAAAATTGACGCATACATTTACACATGCGCCCAATAATGCTTATAATTTCCGCAAGCTTTTAATAATCACGCAGACATAAATCTCAACACTTAACATGCAAGCTCCAAAAAATGCAAGGAGCGATCATAGGTTTTTATTGATTCATCAGACATGAATAGCTATACCTACATTCAAACAAGTGCCCAAAAATGCTGCTATTAATCACAAGCGTTTAATAATCACACAGACATGAACCTTCACACCGAAGTACCAACACCAAAGAAACGCAGGTTTTTACTGATTTAATGAAATTTCACAGTTACGTGTAAACGAACGCCAAAAAATGCTTTTAGCGATCACAAGCATTTAATAATCACACAGACATGAAAATTCATCCCGAAGTACCAACACCAAAGAAGTAATACGCTTCCTTATTACTTCCTCGTACGCGAAACACTATTATCTGTCTGTGTCAAATACCAACACCAAAGAAATGCTTCCGCATGACTTCCCCGTACGCGAAACAGTGCAGTCTGTCTGTGTCAAATACATCCAATTTGCGTAGCTTCTCAGACATAGCTCCCTGCCACTCCTTGATTTGTAATCTTCTTTCATGTTTTTAATGAAACTTAAATTCAACTACTGTAGTTTGCCTTGGCAAAGCCATTTCACTTCAGTTTAAGTTTTACGTTCCGTGCTTTAGGATGTGGAATAGAACTAACCAGGCTGATGTTCTGATTGAGGTAATCATACACTGCGGCGAATCAAAGGCGGCTACATTGTGTTGGGCTCAAATTAATGGTGCTGCCAAATAAATTTAACGTCGTATGGAAGAAAATTTGTGCAGTTGCGTATTTTAAATTCTGGCTAGGAGAATTTACATAAAGAGGTCATACACATTTTGGATGCGTAAAAGGTCGTTGTTATTTTTCACATCGTTTGAGTTATGGTCGTAATTGGTATGGTTTAAATCTTTTTATCATTTACTGANTATGTGCGTAAAGGATTTTTTCCACAAAGAACAACATTATCGTTTATTTCGTCCAAAAATGTGAAAATTTGTTGTTAATTGGCTAAAAATCTGCACTAGACATTAAATTGCATAAAAAAATGTATTGAAAATTATTAGGGAGCCTCTGGAGAAAATTGTAGGAAGGGGGCGAGCCTCTGCAGTAAAGTCTAATTTTTCCCAAAAATGTTTTCGACAAAACAGTGAACTTTCACGGTTGAATTTGTTTGAGGACCTATTAAAAAAATTTTTTGTTGTGAGCTCTTATTTACCAGCCCATCTGCACACAATTTCCCCTGACAATCCTTATGGGGGGCGTGTGAGTAAATAGGTTGAGAAGCACTGCTCTACAGGAAGAAACTTCGGCCTGACAATGCACGGTGTGGAGACAAAAACTTAATCATAGAAAGAATAGGGCTCCTGACAATTTGGTCACGAGAACGGAAGTCACAGTCAAGTTGACAACAAAGCCAGCTTAAAGGCTCATGATTTAACTCCGTTTATTCATCATTTCCCAACACTATTTACAGGAATTTACTATTATCATGGGCTGTCTGCAATGTTGGCTAGTATTTGCAGAATTTGATTTAAGAACATATTTCACGCCTTTTTATAGCATGACTCTTATAGGGATATTGAAAAAGCCATCGAATGTGTTTAATTTCCTTTCACACGAAGGGAGTGTCTCATAAAATTAATTTGTTAAAGCTTTTAAACAAGCATGATTTAATTTTAGTGGTCGCTTTTTAGTTTTCGTGACTGTTATAGTTCTCTAGCTTATGCGACCGTACTTCCCTTCAAGTGAAAATTTTCTTCATTACTTTCAGTGGACGATCCAGTCCTTTACCAATAATTGTGGACGGGATTTTAAGTATCTCATTTAGATATTGTTAGCGTTAGTGAAACTGAATCTCATTTTCCCAAAATTGAAATCTATGTTCAGCTTACCAACTCTCATTTGCTTGGGTGTTATGACATACGAAGTAGCTACCATATGGATGGTCGGCAGTGAAGGTCAAACCTCCATATGAGGCCAGAGCTGTGAAGAGACGACAAATAAATCCTCGAAAGATAAATAAAAACGATCCATCTTTCTTTTGCTATTCTTAATCTGCACCTCACTCAGTCCCTGTCCCACTATTTATATCCAGCGGAGCAAAAAGGCACTGAACCAAACTTTTCGACCCGAATACCGGCCTCGAGGAGCGGATTGTTTTGACTGTCGCGTTAAGAAGGCGAGCGATGAAAGTTGGAGACCGTCACGCAAAAACTTGTTCAGCTTTGCTAATTTTTGTGGGGCCGCCGACCAGACTTTGGTACTCAGAAGCCTGTGTGACGTCGGCCAAGTCTGCTTCTCCATGTCCGCTCAAAGAATTCTATCTGATTTGGACCAAGAGCTTAGCTTGCGCTTTTCAACAATGTGTGAAGCGAAAGATTACTTTGTTTGCTGCACATGGTTATTATAAGGAAAAATAGCTCCCAAAATAAACTAGGAGAATTTTTCTCAAGCTACGTTCTAAGTTTTCTAGATGTATTTTTCATTGATCTTGAGAGTTGCCAATCATGAGTGACATTAAAATTCGCAATTATAACAAACTATTTGTTTTTCAAGGAGTTTGCATCAGGTATTAAAGTGAGGTGAACCGTGATTCCCAAATCAAAAGTTTTTAATTACCATAAATTACAACCTCTTGCAATGTTTTCAATAAAAGTTCAGAGAATCACCGTATTCAACGTATAACATGCGAGGATTATGTGCTGAGCTGTACATAGAGTTAAATTAAATTCTACTTCTTTGAGCCTACCTTCATCACGACTCATGCATGCCATGCGGAAGATATTTTATCATTTCAAATTTAGTACTTTCATTTATTTTGGCCTGCGCAGAGTTGAATATTTCGGAAAAAACGTCTCCAAGCGGTTAGGGTTAAGCAACGAGCCAGAGCAGGACGCTTTGGAAATACCTGCATAATTGATTCGTTCAGGGAAGCGTACACTCACGCAAATCTTTTCTTAGCAAATTGCAGAATTATAAGAGCTCAACCAAGCTGAATGGACCTTAATCATGACCGAGTAGAGGATCTTCCCGTGAATATTCCGCTACGGATGCGGACGCTCGCTTTTTGAGGAGGAAATTTCCGTGTCCAAACTTACTCGTCCAAACTGAATTTAAAGATAGTTTATATCTCAGGGAGCTATGAGATGCGTAAGTAAACTTTAAACTATTTACGCAGTTTACTTTAACCTTTTAACCCTCATCCTTTTAACCCTCGTACGAACTGAACTTGAAGATGGTTTATTCATCAGAAACCTATGTGATGTGTGAGTATACTTTCATCTTTTGACGCAGTGTACTTTAGCTATTAACTCTCGAACTAACAAAATTTTACGCTGGTTTACTTATCAGAACACATGATATGTGTAAACATACTTTAACTTTTCGACGCATGTTGAGCTAATCTTGAGGCTTTTAGGTTTATTTTCGGCATCAGCTTACTCCGATATCTGCTAAACATTCTTTATGTGAATTAAAATAACATAACTTTTTGACGCATGTTTTAATTGACAGTTTTTGTGCTCTCCTCTTAGCAAATGACTGATTCTATTTGGCGTGCAATTGCAAATGATTTAAAATGGAGTCCTATACAACGAGGCTCCATTTTAAAACACTGATCACATCTCTCAGTGTTGCCACACTGCGTGGAGCAACACCATTCAAAACCTCGAAGTTAATTTCAAGTCTACAGCTAAGGAAGAGAAAATGTTGTTGTATTGGTTGCTCCAGATTCTTCAAATTAATTTTTACGATTATTTTCTAAACTCAATTCCAGCGTCAGTCATTCAAAAGCCATTTTTCATTTAATAAAATACTTCGCCGACTTCAGTTTTCAAACGCAAATGTTCAATGCCAACTAGATCCAATTTGATTCAGTTTTCCTAAACGTTAACTCAAATATTAAATGTGATTTTTAATTTAATTGGTGTGATTATCTATTCAGAATTTAAATGAAGAGGAAACTTTGATCAAGTCATTTCGATTTTATTTAGATATTTTATTTCATTTAGATATTATTTAGATCATATCACACATATTTTTTTCATTTAGTTAAACATTTCAATATATTTCTCTTTAGAACAGGGATTTTTCTTAATGAATCATACAACACCGCTGCCAATTTTGCAAAAAACATTCTGTTTGATGGGACCGTACTGTTTCTTTAGAATAGCAACAGCGATGTATGCATTGTTGGGGCGCCGGGAGTTTATTTGGCCCTGCATCCATTAAATCTTGTGAATAGGTAGGTCCCAATTTTGTGCCACTGCAATCGCGTGATTGTTTGCCTCATGCTCTGGTGCAATCTTCCTTCTTAATTCTTTTTTATATCAAGGAAAACCGACTTCCATAGCGTTGCAGGTAACATGTAAATTATTCTTAAATTCTTACGTTCCAATTGCATTGATTCACCCCATTCTTCTGAAGCTTACGAGCTAAGAAATTTAGGCTGATGAATAAATACCTTTCTACCTTGGTCACAGCATTGTATGAAATAGTGTGGATTTTTTCCGTAAAGTTAGACTTAATTTATTTTCGATATAGGTGAACACTAAATTGTGAAGTGTAACACACTTAATCCATTCATCATTTTCCTGGTTTGTCTCACACATCCGTCAAACTTGAGAAAAATGATAGATTTAATTCGCGAGCAATTAAAATCTTAAAATTATTGGAAACATTAAAAATAAACGAATAAAAACTGAATATGAATATCACACACCATTTCTAAGACGAACATAGTTGTCTAATGGAGAGTAACGTTCGCAATAGAATTGCGAGTAACTTTTCAGCGGGATTTCCGCAACACTTGGCAGGTCATAACAATGACGGTGCACAGAAGCTTTCTATTGGGAGCGTGCACTGCAGCTTTAATAGCCTCTAATCTTTGGCATTAGTCGGTCTGCCTTCAGTGGGGCCACAAGTTATGGGCCCAGATGCTGTGCTCACAGCATTAATTATACGTCCTTCTGCCCCCATTCCAGTACTTTTGTAAGCCACTTCCGGCACCGGGCGCAAAATACCGAGAGTTTAAGGCTTGAAGTTGCGTGGAGCTGGGCAACACTTCACGGTCAGTGATGAAATTCTTTATTAAACCCGTATTCGAAGTCTTAGAGAAAACATGCATTGTAGGTGGATAACCTGGGTTTGTAGGAAGCGTTAGTAAATGAACTACGGTTGGGAAGAATACTCAATTCGTGTTAACTTGTAAATATAGGGAAAATTTCATCCATTTTAGTATCTATGGTATGTTTCTTGACGTAGAAACGAACCATACGAACTTCACCTCCAGGCGTAGGTTTTTGTTATTTATCGGCTTACATTCAAAGCTCGGCTATTGACATTGATTGAAACCATGAAATCCAGAATTTATTTCTCGAAACCAAGCGTCGGAGTAGGGACTTGCAAAGTTCACTGTTGTTCAGTATCTCTGCTAATACCAGATGCACTGCAACACATTTTTCAGAATGTGTCAATCTAAGGAAGATACTCTATGGGGATTACCCTAACATTTAAGCATCTTTTGCATGAACAAATACGTAGAATTTCCATGAGTAATGAATGAAATCAAAGTTTTTGTGGAAAATATTCATCACATTTCATAACTTGTTCATATTTATTGCTAGTTCATAACATAAAAGCCATTTAGGTACTTCAATTTTGACATGTTGTTGTTTGGGTCGAGTTGGAAAGTTATGTTAATTTATCGTTATAAGAAAATTAAGTTTGTGAGTGGAAAACCTCGTGGAAATTAAATTGAAATTTCAGCTGATGAAAGTCCGAAACAGAGACCAATTTCCCCATAAAGCTTGTTTGCAGTATAATAAAATTTAAAAGATTTTTGGGTATCCGGTACGGAACTTATTAAAAAAAATGAGGTTATAAATGATGTTGGAATGGATCTTGATTTTTCTTTAAGAAGGTTGTTTTCCAGAAGTGATAAAAAATGGTGGGTCACGCAGTTGAGTGTATTTCGTTGTGCACAAAATCGACATTAAATTCTTTTTATAAAGACTGATACACAGAAATGTATTAAAATGTATTTCTGCATTTGTGTATATGTGAAATGTATTTTTCTTACAGCTTTAGGTCGTTATTTCACAAAGCTTGGCATGACTTCTCTGATTTTTTGAGAGACAGTGAAGCCAATAAAATACAATTTGGAATGTTCGAACCCAGCATGAATGACATATAACTCGTAACAACAGGAGAAAAAACACATTTTCACTCTTTTGCACAGAATCAAGAAATTTTGCGATGATGCTAAAATAACACCTCTATTTTCCGAAAGTGCACTTTTCATTAAGAAGGTTCACGTGAGAGTGCCCTTTTCATTAAGAAGGTTCCCGTACATCAATTCCATGAGTACATGTCTCTTTTTCCTTGACAATCAGACGGAATATGCAGGTCTCTTTGCTTCTTTTCCTACTGCCGGACGCAGAGCTTGTGGACGTTTCTGTGCAGGGAAGCACGCGGTCTCATGCCAGATCGTTCTTATGAGATTCCAATAGTCAGTAAAAATCAGCAAGCTCGCAATATATGAATATTTCCAGTCTAGCGATCTTGCGGCCACCGTGCCGATGTGGAGCAACTGCCGTCGAGACGTTGAGAAATGCGATGGAGCAGCAAAGAGCGAGGATCAGGGAATGCAGGACTCGTAGGGAAAATGCGCTGGAATTTTTGGACAACTTTGACGTTCTCGAGTAGCCAGACATGAGTGTAGACGTGAGATGCGTTGGAATTTTTGGACAACTTTGACGTTCTCGAGTAGTCAGACATGAGTGTAGACGTGAGATGCGGGGGAATTTTTGGACAACTTTGAGGCTCTGGAGTAGTCAGACATATGTGTAGGTGTGCGAAGAGAGAAGCAGAGATTTAAGGCAATGAAAGAAAAAAAGAAATCGTTCATTCTTCATTCTGATGAAAAATGATTTATTTTTATGTTGATGTAATTTTAACTATCTAGTACAAGAAGTTCTGTCAAAACTGAAGATAGCTATGAGTGTCTGACTCATAGATATGAGTGTTGGTAGCTGTGAGTATTGATAGCTGTGAGTGTTTAACAAAGTAATTCATCGCATTTCATTGAACATAATTTGTTCCTTATGGTTGGTGAGCCATGCTTATAATCAACACCACAGGCAGCGGTATCGAACTGCAAAATTTAGCTTGGGTAAGGTCAGTCATAGAAATGCACGAATGTAATCTAAAAACCACGGGAAACCAAAAATGGCCACTAGTTAACGTGTACATACCTCTCATTGATTGCTCTAACGAGTCCTTTGTATTTTTAGAAGCCTTCAAAAAGTGTCAATAAACATTGAAATATTTTATCCCATAGTTGTTGCTTTTAATAAGTTGTGGTTCTCTAGAAAATGTACAACGACCATTGAAGACACACTTAGAAATTGAGGAAGAGTATTTGTTGTATTGCTGCAGTTTAATATTCTTACCGCAGCTTTAAAATTAAATTTGCAACTATTGAGAATTGGCTTGAAATACAGTTTCATCTTGGACTAACGAATACATCTAACAGCGTTAACAAGCCGCTTTCTGTGAAGTAATATTAATTTAAACGTTTCATATGCCGATAACACCGAGAGTGATATTTATTTTAATCCTCTCAGCCTATGGTTCACACGAGCAGCAAAGCGAACTCTAAAGAAGGATCATAGCAATTAAGTGGCACTCTGGTCTCGATACAGCGAGTGCAATAGGATTCCGTTATGGAGATAACAAGCATGCAGATCCTAGATGCCAGTTGATCGATCATTCAGTGATGCCCTGCGATTCAATTGATAGCGAGAAAGACGTTTCTATACTTGAAATTTACCCATGCTTTCCTATTCATTGTGCAGTAACTGGCTCTTTGCTTCGTTGAAAAAGGTTTCATGGCTGAAGTCATGTATTTCAAATTGCTTGAAAACCAAAATTCTACAGAAATTTGATTCAGAAGACGCACCTCTGAAGGTGTTGAAATTAAGCTGTGGCTGCACGAGGTTATGAAATATTAGCGGCTTCCAAATATTATTTCTTCAATTTTCATGGGAAATGATGACAGTAACTTGCCTCAAAAGATTTTCACTTGATACTTCTGATGAGCAAATAATGTTATAAACAACAATTTTGTTTCTGCTACGGACATTTTCATTTTGGTTGTTTCACTTAAAAACCCCGAAGTCACAAGTCTGACGCTCGACTGCTTAGACGGGTAATCCGTTTGCTTAATCGCTTGTACAAAAGAATTATAAAATGTGAGTTATTTTACAAGGCAAATTCATGGACTGTTGCTTCATTGGTCATTCAGATACAAATTTTGAACTCCTCAAAATCCAGTTTTTGATGGTGAAGACGCATAATAGCTTCCACTTGATATATTTTCATGAGAAAAGAAATAAATCGAAATCGTATTTTCCTCTTCCCAACAACGATTTGGATTTCAAAGCCGTGCTAAATTTGATTTGAGGTTTAACTTTGCCATGGTACAAATTCACGGGCTAATGTATCTTTTCTCTACCTTAAAGGATGAGAAAACCTGTGTGCAGAATTCAAGAAACTATTCAAAGGAATTACATCCTGGAGCCGGCGAAAAGGTAATATTCAACAGCGAATGTGAATGTATGGTAATATTCAACAGCGTCAATACGTCGCAATATGGTCTCGTACACCTAAAAATGACATGCGAGAGATGACTCAAAAAGTCAAAACACGAGCACAGAAGCTTAAATTCTGGTGCCCAATCAAGTTTAGAGGCTCCTTTTCTGTTGAAAATCTTATTAGCGCATTGCGTTTGTAATTTCCAGTACCTCCCACAGGATTACTCCTCACACATCAGAGTGCGGAGTCCCCTCATGCAACTCATACTTTCCAGGGGAGAAAGCGGAGAAAATGAGGCGGTGGACCCGGCGCCAATCGAGGTTGCATCGAGTAATTAAAGACTTAGACGACTGCACTTCGCTCTGTCCCCAGCACGCGTAGATTCTTTGCCGGGAAATGTCTCTGATTCAGCGTTGTTGCATTTCCTTTGAAAGATCTTCTCTTATTGAGTGCATTTGTGTTTGCCAAGGATGAATTTACTTCTCTTAGTACATTTTCGTTCTCAATGACGAAAGCTCTTTAATTCAGCTTACAAGCTCTACGCTGCAATCTCTTTCGTTCACCAATGTTGTATGGTGCATGGTGACATCTGTCTAATTTAGTGCTTTTGTATTTTCCATGGTGAAGTTTCATCTATTCATCGCTTTTTTTTACATCCATTCAAAATTTCACTTTAGCTTGATTTGACTTTTGCACGATAAATCCTCCCCTCACAGCACTCTTCAATGGCCTCAAGAGGCCGGATTTTCATGACATCTTTTCGTTTTTACCTCAAGAAAGCTGTATAAAATCTTCGTGATTTCAGAAATGCAATCTGTAGCCATTGAGAACCATTTAATTCACATTAATGGGTTTGAAAACGATCATATAATGTATCCAAAATGTACAATTTAGTACATCTATGTTTTGATGTAAGCAATAGAACATGAAACAAACATTGGTATCTACTAGTAGGTGTATAGTCATTGATTTGATCTCGAGGATGGGGATGAACCTTTATTTCTTTTCTTGGAATCAGCGACCTCGTTCAATTATAAAACTTTGCCAGAGTGGAAGAGCCACTCCAGCTCTAAGTTTACATGTATTGCACACCCAGAACACTTTTCCAACTAAACATGGTATTCAGTCGATGGCCGGCTTACATCAAGTAAATCAATACTTTTAGTAGAATTCTGTACATCAAACTAGAAAAACTGCAGTATAAAAAATTGTTGCGAGGCGCTAAAAAAGTTTTCTGAATGAATTCTCGTATGAGATTTGTATTTTCAATGTCGGTATTCAATATACTAGCATGAATAAACCATTCTGTTTTGATTCTAGTATTTTTACCTAGAGCAGTAACTTCTCATTAAGATCATAAGTAAATGTCATTTTTGTAATTGAACTAGCGAATTCAATTTTTTATTCCTTTTGCAGGACAAATGTAAATGATAAAAGAAGTGATTTAAGATTCTTCTCATGGAATTACAATTTTACCTGGTGCATCCGTTTTTACTTCTGTTGTAGTGGGAGACTGCAATGTGCCACAATTCCCTCAAAAACAAATTCAACTAACACTAAAATAAAACGCAAAACTGTTTGTACGGCAATTTCAAATAAGATCCTTTTTTTCCCTAACCAATCATAAGTTCTCCCTCACTAACTTTCCTGCAAATTGAAATACGTAGTAACGAAAGAACCACCGCTGCGAAGAAGAAAATTTTGTAAGGAAATATCTCAGTTTCCTTGGAAGCCAAGCGTGCTCGAAGTTAGGGCTCGCTGAAGCTTGGCGAGTCGTCATACCCTCGTTGCTTTCTTCACTGCAGCCAGAAAACTTCTTCCATCGCCGTTTGCAATTCATGGCGCCATTTTTTATCTTTACGGCTACTGCGAGTCAGGGCGCAAGAAATCAGAGGATTACCCGCCAAGGTTTGCCTACGGCTGTGGCAGGTGCTTCCGTCCTATGCATTCACGGATTTCAAAGTTGTTATGAATGGCGTGGTCCCGGCACGAATTTCACTTGAAGATCAATAATGCAAGGCGGCCACGAGAGGCACTTGAATCAAAACAACAGTAAACCGATCCCATTCTGGGAGCTTTGTTGATGTTATGACCTGCCAACACTTAAGCTCGCCTTAATACGATCGTAAAATCTCTTGTGCAAATTAAAAGACGAGCCAGACTGACTTATAACCAACTCTTGTGCATAATCAGTCGCTGGATGCGTTATTTCATCTGAGGGAGAACGGAGAGGCTGAATTGGAAGTAAAAGCTTAGTGCCGCAGGGACACTGCAGGGAATTTTGGGTTTGTTTGTTGCCTCAAATGCAGGGAACAAGAACATAGAATATGTAAATTGATAATCGCATGTGAGACGATAATTGGCCTAAGTGCATAAATAATGTAGCGATTGTTAAATAATAAGTTTAAAATAAAATAAAAATTAGTAATTAATTGTATAACTCTATCAATTATATTAAAAGAATAATAGAAATATGGATATATAGAATTATTATTTTGAATAATTATAATATGTTACTATTAATATGTGATAAATTTACATGATAAAATCATTTACTTAATTAATAAAAGTTACAGTGTTATTATTGTTATTTAACTAATTAATAACTAATTGAAAATGAATTTCTTGCGAATCATTTTGATGCATTTGCTAAAGGTACTCTAATGTAGATCAGCAATAGAAAACAGAACTCCATAGTGAACATAAAACCCTATTGTTCTGAAGCCTACAATCTTAATATTATCATTTAGCGAGGAAGAGAAAACCAAGAAAATTGTCGAAGAAATAATATATTTTTCACAAGCGAGGAATTGAATTTGATGATTATTATTCAGTAGACTATGTAAAAATAGCAATTCAGTGATCTAGAACTTCAGGTTAGGAAAATATTCGTTTAGATAGCACCGGGGAGGGCCAGAGAGCATTAGGTGTGCTGTAAGCTTGGATTTAAGCTCAGTCCTGCTTTCGCCTCATTTAAGAAGCCGAGTAAGCCTTGCGGAAGTACTCGTCTGCCCGCAACGAGCCTCTGCCGACTTCGCTGGTGATGTACACGTAAAAATTTCATTAAGGCAAAGTGGAGGGGCTGTGAACGACCAATGAGAGCTTAGGATGGAAGCTGCTTGCCTCCAGGACCAAAGTTTATCTATTACCGTGCTCTTATTAATATGGAGTTGCGTTTATTAATATGAGTGATGTTCCTTAAAGTTGCAAATGTTACTGGCCGGAGGAATAAGAACATCAGAAATGTTCGGTTTTTGAGATGATTTATAGTTAAATATGAAGATTAAGTTCCGTAGACTAATTGAATACGGCTGGAAACTTTCTCTTGTTAAAGATACTTAAATACTGGGAGTTATATCCGTAGAGCTTTCTCCAATCCTACTCTGAGCTGTGTGATATTGCTGATGATTTTGGGAACCATAAACGCGAATTTTGTCTAGCATTAAAAACTAGATTATTCTTCAATGAAAATGCTTCGTCCGATTTGAAAGAAATGAGGTTTTGTCTATAACATTACCCTATCACTTCTAAAGCACCTGTGTACATTATAGCTATGATAAAATACACCTACGTTTTTGCTTTGTATTTTCGATACGTTAAGGTAATTTTTTCAAGTATACATACACAAGAACATGAGAAGCATTAAAATGATGTCAGTGCAAGGCTGGTATAAGTGTATAATAAAATGCAACACTACATTTTATTCAAAACTGTCCTAATAATTTTGCATAATTACCTGAATACTAGCAATGTTTCTCAACCGAAAATATATGATCTGTGTCAAATGCACTGAGATAATATCGTGATTTCTCGGATGAATACACTGTGAGATTTCAACTTGGCGTACAGGAGCATACGCTGTTTTGTCCACCTTCTCCATCGTGACTTAGTTAAAGTTTTCTTCCTGACGGTTGCGCATTCAAAAAAAATTTTGAACCAGCTTTAGGCATGAAATTTTTTAGCACGAGCATAAGATTGAGTTTTTCGATTAGGTTCAACCGGAGGCTGTCGCTAATTCTGTAGTGGGCGTTCACGTGTATTCAACCAAAAATTAAAAACCAACGAATGTTAAATCGTGTTCGATAAATTACAATGTATTTGTCATAAGGCTTTTTATTACAGCTATATTTCCCTGCATAATCTTGCCAAAAGCTGTATAATCTTCTGTAACTTATCCATATGGCATATATGAATAGCTTCTAGTAGATTTAGTAACGACATGATTATACATATTCGCTGAGTGAATGTGCGAGACAAATACAATACAATCATAATCACAAGGGATATTAGCGCATTTTTAATGAACATAGTTACTACTAGATTTCTATTAAATTTTCTCTGGTTTTCCTTCAGAACGCATTAACTTTTCGCCATTTCTTCAACATAGTTTGTTGGACAAAATGAACGTATATACAAGGCAAACGTTGCAAGTCCATAATAAGTGCAAGCGATACAAAACCGTACCTAAACAACAAGCTGGATTTGTGCCTTAAATATTCGACTGGAACAAGATTCCCTTCAGAACGCATAAATCTTTCGCCTTTTACTGAACGGAGTTTTAGTGAAGAAGATAAACGCATTTGCAAGGCAGACGTTGCCCTTGTATAAGAAGTGCAAGCGGTACAAATCCGTATCCAGACTACCAGCTGGATTTGTGCCTTATGTTTTCGACTGGAACAAGAGGGCAGATGCAGCCAGGTGACCTGGCCTGAATCCGTCGGCGGGACCTCAGTTGGCCGGGGGCCTTGACCGAGTGGGGTGGTGTGTCGCACGGACGTGTCACCGGAGCCCTGCAGTGGAGCAGCCTGAGTGGAGCCAATGCAAAGCCTCTTGGCTAGACGAGAATGAATAGCGTGACGTGGTGTCGTGTACTTTCCCCTCCTGCCGCATTACTGATAACAAGCCCAAGCAACTCACCTAAAAATATCACCAGCAAGATATAGATCGCATGCAATACGACGGATTTTTTGTTAGGGCCAACGTGACACGAACATGCTTTAAGGATAGAATAAGTTGATTTCGATTGACTTAAGTTTTAGTTTTTGTCGATTCGAAAGTTTTGCATTTTGCTCTTAGGGTCGAATGCATGTGAGTTTAATGAAGATGTATGAGAGTAAAGTTTGAGAGCCAGTATAATTATTAATTACCTTAACACAGAATAAAATTATGCTCTGGATATTACATGGTAAAAACGAGCTCACCTGGTTTGAGAAAATCTGAATACTTCATATAATAATAAGAACAATGTACACAGTGATATGAATAATTTAGGACACATTTTCAAACAAAATTTGTTATTAAGATCAAATGGATAAATTTCTATTATATTTGGCTGGCGCTTCAGGAGTAACTGAAACTAATAATTTACCAACAAAACAAATATTATGAACACTAGGATGTTGAAACTTGTTTTATTCATTTGTGTTTTCATAATTTTTATGATTCAATTTAATTTATTCACTGTATATTCAAGCAAGACCACTGTATTTTTTTCGATTGACTCAATGGTGCAGGCCTTCACTACTAATAATTGTAATGGGGACACGACTGAAACACTTACCGGTAAGAGATACCGAACTAAGATAAGAAAATTTTTTGTGTTAGAAATGGGGATGTAAGACTCACCTATTACTTCATTTCAACAAGATGGGGCTATAGCCAATACAGCAAAATTAACAAGGACGTTGTTTAGAAAAAACTTTTCATATTGTTTGATTTCATTATTTATAAACATACATTGACCTCTTCGTTCTCCAGATTTATACGTATTCGATTTTGTCGTGTTTTGCTACCTTGTGTTGCGAGTTTATGTAACCAAACCAACAAATTAATAAGTTTTAAATAACATGTATTTTAAAATACTTCCACCAAGGAGCATTAAGGAAACAACAAAGAAAACAGCCTTAAGTTGTAAAAACGACTAAGGTTATTATTTAAAAGACATTGTCCCTTGTTGATGAAAGGTCAACAATTATTTATATATGTGTATAAAAGGTCAATGGCTCCGGGAGCAAAAGTCATTTACTTTTAGACGTAGGGTCAGTTACTTCTGGATGCGAAGCAGCGAAATTCTGGGGTGTTGACCGTACGAGTGCATGAGACCGCGATGAGCGCTATGCCCGAGGCATGAAATAGGATCGATGCTGCTATTCAATTATGAACTCAACTAATAATTTAAATCAATAAATAATATGTTAATATTATACTAAATTGTGAATGGATTTTAGCAGTATTCTCACGCATTATATTAGTAATAAGCGGCGTGTTCTAAAAATGTAGTGGCATTAGGAGTATCAAATGCGTATCAGATTATTTTCAATTGAAATTCATGTAATGTTGGAACGCTACTGTAGTATTGGGAGTAGTGAAATATTTACATGTAATAAAGAAGATTTCTAATACCAATTTAAGATATCTAAGGCGTGAAGCTCACTCACTATGCCCATCTCATTACAACTGAATGCGTAGAGTTTACAATTTTTATCGACACAAAAATGTCCAAGGGAGACGTGAAAATTTGTTATCCTAAATCATAGAAAAATGTAGGTGCATCGAAAAAAATGTATTTGCATTTCATTAATTTTATCCCTAAGAGTTAGAAATGCTAACACATATTAAGAAATTTCCGCATTCCTAAGAAAAAATTTTGCAGATGTTTCCCACGCTGGAAAGTCGAGTCACTGTGCAGTTCATTAATATCTTAGGGGTGCAAACAAAGTCGCTTGTGAGAACTCAGCGTCAAGTGGGAGTCTCTGAGCAACTTAGGCTTGTATTTGAGTGAGGAGACAAGCACTGCGTCATTTATTTGAGCGAACGGGACTACGAAAATACAATAAATTAAGCACAGAGCGCACGTATCTTCCGACGTCTAGGAGTCAAGTTCAATAATATTCAACTTTTGATAATATAAAATAGTCTTTACTTGACTTAATGAACACGAGGAGACAAATACGATTTCAACACCCAATTATTTCCGAACTCGTTTTATTTTTCTATTCCACATCCGAATATGCAAGTGTATTCTCAAAAACATAGCCTACCAATAATGCGTATTGTTATTCTTCGTTCAAACAAAGCAATAACTATTGCTTCAACGTTTTCTTGAATACTCTTGGACTTGAAACACGTAAAATAGGTTGCGAGTCGTTCAATGGCATTCACTTTGAGTTTGAGCGTACAGGTCATTTGCAAAATGTTTCATGAACTTTTTTTGATTACTAGTCTAATGGCATCAGCGATTTGACTTCAATATCAAGTCCGGTACTCAAATACAGCACTCGTATCTGAAACGAGCATGGAACTGTTCGTCTACGTATGGCAGTTCAAGGAATTGCTCAAAAAACGCCATCTCTCCTCGGCACTTGCCATTGTGTATTCAGTCGGTTAGGTCCACACAGTCAGTGTATTGAAATCCGCTTTTAATAGATGACGAATTGCTTGGCTGCCCACTCTCCTGCGTTCACTTGAATGACTATGAATAACAAAAGGTACCGCTTAAGCACCGTCCAATTTCTTTACCATATTTATGAGAATGATCTGCATTATCTGTGATCGTGCTTGCTGAACGTCAAAACTGTTCACAGATTAACTTTGACGGTGAGTTTTGCTTTTAAACTCTCGTTTTGCACCATTCCTTTTGAATTTCTAAGCGCTCATTTTTAACTTGAAGAATAGCAAACTTCAGTGGATGCTAGAAGTTCTAGCTGCTTAACTGTTCATAGGTACAACAAATCTTTGATTTTCACAGCATGCTGAACAGCTTACATCTGATCTGAAAAAATTATATTGACTCAATTAGCCCTATGTTTGACGTGCAATAAATAAAAACTACTTAATCAGTTCTGAGACAATATTTTCATCCTCTAATTTCTTTATAATGCCATTGTGTTTTATTCATTTCAGACATCATCTACATGCAAAAAACCTAAATTTCAAATCCTTATGACATCCAATGTAGCTGTTCAATAATTTTCAACTCGAAATTCAACAATAAAAATTACTGAAATGTATGAAGTATTGCGTCTAAACCAACGCACTTTACATCGCTGTCATAAATGAATACTGAGAAAAGGGAGCAGGAAAATTTCTAGGTTTGCTGTTATTGTGAACATATTCCGATGCCTAATCAACAGAACGTAAAAAGGCACCGTTCATGAGACTGATCATGTTACTTTTGAACGGATTTCAGTTTCTCTAAAAAGCATCCTATAACTTTATTTCGTAGCTTTATAGCGGGATATCTAATGCTGACCAAAGAAACAGATAAATTCCGTTTTTCTTTTTGCATTGTTGCTTTAAGATGTGATATTTTAAGCAAGCCAGCGGTAAAAAATTTGTGGAATACCTTGAGCGCAAATGAAATATAGTAACCGTGTGTTGTTTGAACGGATTTCAACTTTCTCAGTCGCCTCCTACAGCTTTGTTTCGTAGCTTTATGGCGGGATATTTTATGGAGACCAAAGAAGCAGATAAATTCCTTTCTACTTTTTGCATTGTTACTATATGATGTGATTTTTTATGCAAACTAAAGAAGCAGAGCTAGTGGTAAAATAATTTGAGGAATGCTTCGAGCGTAAAAAAAATATGGTAAACGTTTGTTGTATATGAGCTTGATGCAAGGGTATTGCGCTAGTAATGAGAGCAATAGTTGTTTGATATTGTCCTAGATGGAGTAGCTGAGTACAGTTCGAGCAAAACCAGTTTTACGTAACAAATAAACCTACTCCAAATCGGAAATATCTATTATGAATAACGTAAAAAACTTCGCTTTCGTCTTCTTCAGGAAGAAATCTGTTTTACGTTTCTTTGTTTGAAATGCAAGTTTCATAGAACTTGTCGAGGGCATCAATCTAAATCTATGTCAACTCGTTGACATGTAACTTCCAGAAAACTCTGGAATTCTTGGTTATGACACTTCATATATCTTCAAAGGCTCGTTTGAAGTAAAACATCTAAACTCGTTTTCAATAAAGGGAACTTTGTCAACACAAGCTCACGCTCAAAACTTAGATAATCGGAAATGAAAATTCGAAAATTTGCTTCAAATTGACTGGGGCACTCTTGCTCGTTGTAAAAATGTTCAAGAACTCTGTTGAAATTCTGAGCTGGTACTGAGAGATGTTCTTTCTTCGTTAACAAGTTTCTCCGGGAAGTGAGAGAGTGGATTCCAGCTCCTGAAGCAGCCTAACTTTAAAGCAATCTGCATACATCCGGCGCATTAATCTTCACCTAATAGCAGAATGCGAGGCAGTTGGGCAACTCCATTTAATCAGAAATACCTTCCGCTATTTGCTTGCTTTCAAGGGACCTTGTCTACCTAGAAGCTTTCGGTAATTTTAGACTTCCCATGGGCATCTCGCAGTTGCAGTCATTATGCAGAGAGGGAATACAAGGGCTGCTCTCAAACAATATTAATGTGGCAGCGAAGAAATTGTCTTGAGAGGAAACCATTAGAATTCCTGAAATTTCCGTTCAAATTATTTGCTTATCGTAAAACTTGGAATTCTGTCAATTATTAGTGAGCGGTGAAGTTACGATTTATTACCTTCAGTATTTTACCGAATAAATAATTAATACGGGCTTTTCATTAGGTAACTCTTTGAATGATTAGTAATTTTCAACGTAGCGTAACAAGGTCACGTTTTGACTGTAAAACCTGCTGTATAAAATCGCGTCAGAACCAACGACATGATGCTAGGCAGAGAGAA
>JACJUY010000984.1:97002-109567 GCA_014220935.1 Platorchestia sp. MABIK | reverse complement strand
TCTCCTCCTTATCGCCATGCATCTCCTCCTTATCGCCATGCATCTCCTCCTTATCGCCATGAATTTCCCCCTTATCGCCATGAATCTCCTCCTTATCGCCATGAATATCCCCCTTATCGCCATGAATCTCCTCCTTATCGCCATGAATCTCCTCCTTATCGCCATGCATCTCCTCCTTACCAACATCTACATCGAGTGAAGACCTCCTTTCATCTCTTGAGTTCGCGGGCCACCTCGACCTATATAAAAATGACACCGTTTAACGTTGTGCTAAAGGATTAACTCACAGCAAGTACCCGCCCACACAAATCCGGTGCGGTATACTGTCGTGTAACCTACGACTAATGACAAACACCTCCCTGCTGTAGACATTCTGGGATTAGCTCTCGCGGATTCTAAACGCTAAAAAATCTTCGTAATTCTTTTCAGTCAGCGTAAGATCCTTGAGCTAGTTACACTAAATTATTCCGGAAGTTCTCTTCGAGAAGTTATGGAACCTACTATTACAACAAGTTCTAACTTTTCTGAACCAATTTTTCCGGGCCGGATTCTCTGGGCTCGAATTTGAGACGCAACACAGCATTCAAGAATGGTAACAGCGCTCTGCAGCCACTCCAATTTACTCTATCAAGCGTGTTTAATGGGTTTCCATGCTTCATTTGGACTGAAAATGAATGATTCGTACATGAAAGAATGTAGAGTATGAACATTTGATAGTGTAGAAACAGAGTTGTCTGAAGCCTACATTACTGTGATTATCATTACATGTACTTGCAATCGGAGGTTAAATACTATATGAAAATAATGTTCGGGAGGAGAAGCAAGAGCCCGTATATCAATACATGCATTGAAACTCATAGGAGAAATTTGAGCATTTCCTTCTCAGCAACTTGAGACATTCCGATACGTAGAAGTGTCTTGCTACTGGCTTCTACTGTTCTTCGGTAATTGGACACAACAACCGGAGAAAAGCAATTGCAAAACTTGTGCTTATTCTAACAGACAAAGCGCAGACAAAGAAGTAGCCCAGAACCAGAAAAGATGGCGACATCACTATAAAAGCAATTTAAAAACTTGAGCGTATTCTAACAGACAAAGAGCAGTGATGAAATGGCTTTCAACCTGGAAACAACAGTTATATCACCAAAACAGCAATTGAAAAATTTGTACTTATTTTTGCAAACAAAACCTGTGATGAAGTATATGAAAACGAGAAAACATTCGCTATATCACAATGAGAGCAACTGCAAAACTTTCATTTATTCTAGCAGACAAAAAACAGTAAGAAAGTAACTGAAAACCGGGAACTGTGTGATATATTTAAATAAAGAGATAATTTACGCATGATTGAAGTCGATGACGTGCTCAGGGATTGTAACGAGGTGAGCTGTAATGCAGTTAGCCGTTCGTTCGCACTGCCGCTTCGAGCATAATTGATTTAAATTTACTTCTTCTAAAATTAAGGCTTTTGTGCATTTGCTTTTGTTATCAAAGTGTAAGTTTGTTTAATAATTGTTCTACATGCGTAAACTACTCGGATAAAAAACTGAAACAAAAAATCAGCACTTCAAAGTTTCCGTTTTTGCAGTCAGTGAGAAAATGTTTCATTTACACAGCACTATTTGATATTTTTACTCGTCAGTCAACAGCAAATGTTGCGACGATGCCTGGCTTTTGATTTATAGAAAATTGATACGAAATTTAAAGCTCATTTTGTAGGATAGAAGAATGAGTATAGGATAAAAATATGGGAATTTTGCTAATATCGTGACGCCAGAGATATTCGTGCAATCCGGAAAGTCCTTTGCACG
The DNA here is from genome assembly GCA_014220935.1 of Platorchestia sp. MABIK. Classification (NCBI taxonomy): domain Eukaryota; kingdom Metazoa; phylum Arthropoda; class Malacostraca; order Amphipoda; family Talitridae; genus Platorchestia; species Platorchestia sp. MABIK. The sequence continues at coordinate 107,756 of JACJUY010000984.1, read as the reverse complement.
TATCGTATAAAGAATTTTCGAAAATATTCAGACATTGATGCATGATGTGAAGCTATGCGATTTTCTCAAAATGACGTAACTGTTGAATTTGCTATTTGCTCACAATTTATTCACAATTTATTCACAAGATTTTAAATGTCTACTTATTGTCTTCCTGCTCTCTGCTACCCACTTCAGCCATCCTCAGAAAATTTAGGGTTAAAATTTAGCTTAATATAATTCATAAGCAAGTGGCTCTCCTGAAGACGAATGAAGCTTCCGTTGTGCACATTATGAGAAGCTGCCCTAAATATAATTTAGGGCAGCTAAATATAATTAACCCTAAATATAATTTAGGGTTAAAATTTAGCTTAATAGAATTCATAAGCAAGTGGCTCTCCTGAAGACGAATGAAGCTTCCGTTGTGCACATTCTGAGAAGCTGGCGGACGACTGCTGAAGGAAAGGGTGGAGCTGGTAGGGATGGATGTGAGTACGTTGCGTCAATGATGCAGCGACGAAACTTTCTGACAACGATTAAACGGACTTTCAACGAAAGAAAGGGAAGTTCCCTTAGAAACATGTGCTGACAGTAAAAGATGTTGATGGGTGTGTGATGGTTGTAGGTTGTCTAAGTTCAAATGAACCAAAAATAAATTCCAGCAATCGTAATTATCAAAAGTGGTAGCTATATCGAGGAACTGGATCAAAAACTGAAACTTGATGCGCTAAATATTTTGTTTAGTTGGTGATATACGATCCAGTGTGATTGATGAAAGTGAATATTTGTATAGAATCCAATTCGGGATTTGAAAAAATTCAGAAATACAAAATGATTGCTCTGGCATAGCTTGCAATGATTCCATCTCTAATTAAGTTAGAAATTAAAGGAGAGAATTGAGAGTTCGAATAAATCTTAGATCTCTATTGTTCGAGAGCTGAAAAGTACAGCCGTTGGAAAAGACAAGCTTTTCCAATGTAGTATACCGAACAAATAAAAATAAGTATAGAACTGCAGAAAATTATCACTGTTATTTAAACAAATGGAAGACGATGACATTAACGACCAATACTGTGATGAGAGCCAGTTTTTCACTCTTTTGTGTTTGTTGATTACACTTTATATACACATATTTCGTATAATTCTTTTGTAATCTATTTTCAACATGCTGTATCCTATTTAGCATGAAAATTTGTGAGTCCTACATAAATGGCACCTACAAATAGGAATAACTCATACGAGAAATTCTAAGAAATGAATATTAAAATAGAGTACTGAAGAGTAAAGAAATAATGCTGTGGTCAACTTATCGAGAAAGCACTTTTAAAACGCACTGGACAAATCCTGGTGAAATGAATTCTGGTGGAACTCAAAGCGAACAAAAAGTACGTACCAATTCAAAATGAACAAAAGTAACTAATTCGAAGTGAACAAGCGATATCAATTTAAAATGAACAAAATATATTAATTTGAATTCAACAAAAGATGATACATCATTAGTTAACACAACAAAAACGATACACCTTCGTATTACCTATCGACGCTAAAAAGAGATCTTCATGATGAATGTAAGAAAATAAGAAAAATACGAAACAGTAATTTTGTATAGGAGTTCACGTCGCACAAAATTTTAGCGTTGAGTCCTTTTGATCAGCCTATTTCTCTTTCACAAAAATTGAATTCCACTGGTGGCCTATACAAGAAGGACTGGATTTTAAATCTGTGAAAGTTATGTTTCAAATAGCCGTCTCCGATCATTCATCTGATGTGCAATGAAAACATAAGAACTGAAAAATTCCTCGTTGTTAATCTCTAATCTTTAAGAACGAAGATGTTGTACCAAGACACATCATATTTGTAGCGAATTAGACAGAATGGAAAATTTTGTCACTCATATGCATATAAGAGAGAAACAAAAGACGAAGTATATTTTATACCATCTCTCAAATAATAAGACCGAAATAAATGAAGCTTTTTCTTTCAGCTGAGGCACGTTACTTTTTCAAACCACTTAGGATCATACTTCAACTTCGCTTGTAGAAGTTTAGAGAAACTTCAAGTAATCCTAATCGAAATCCTAAATCTCAACTCAAATTCAAAACGATTTACGTCATTGTTGATTATTGCAAGAATTTCAAGGAGGGAATTTTTGCTTTCGAATATTTTGCTAGCGACTAAAAAAAAGCAAAAGAAGCAAATGTGCTAACTCAGCAGTTTTGCGTTGTTTGCAGTTCATTCTGAAGAGCGATGATGGAAGAAGTCCGTTGTTGTGAGTCAAAAGAGAGGCAGCCCAACTTTTATGGTCATCAACGAGCAAATTGCCAACTTCTGCGCGAACTTAGACGATGACTGCAGAATCCAATCTAATTCATTACTTAACTCTGGAAATTTCCTTGATTGTTCCTCGATCTGAACTTGACCCTGTGAACTAAGAAATATTTGCATCCTCCAAGTTCATCTCATTATAATACTTTTGCGAGATCTCGCTTCGCTCATCCGAGGTGTTTACTCATGCGCTCTGTATGAGTAAATCTGTAAATGTAGTACGTCAAAAGGGTTGAAGAATGGTTCCATGGAAAAAAATGTCATTACATTTCTCGTAATATATATCAGGATGGATTACCGATTCATAAAAATAGAAAGGAGCAATTAATCTTTCATTTGTTAATAGAAGAACAATCAATAGAATCTCTCCTAGCTCAGTCATATTTTATGGATCTTGTAGAATGCTACTAGCTGGCTTAAACCAACACGTGAACTTCTGATGTGAAAAACTGTGACGTGTCATTTAGCACTTAAAGTAAAATGTTGCCCCCATATCCAAGCCTCAGAATTCCAGGGACGTGAAATTTAGCATTTAAAGTAAAAAGTCGAACCTATATCCAGGCTTCACTATTCCAGCTCATGGCTCCTTATCTTCTATTGACACTAAATCGTGGAACGTCCGTCGTGATTAATGTTTACTGACGTCTATAAAGTAACCGCTGAGACTGCCGATGCGGAGCCAAGTAGCAGCTCATGCAAGTCAACCGAAAAGTAAATCAGATTTCCTCGAAAAGGTTCAGAGTATTTGGTTCTTGGGGAGCTACAAAATAACAATTTGTGTCTTATGTGTAGAAAGGCTTTTCAGGGGTTTCATGACGCAGTTCGAAACTAAATTACATTATGTTCATCCAGTAAGGAGTTCAGTAAGCATTGCATGCCAAAATACAGCGAAGTCTTGTCATGAAGTTAAAAGTGCAAATTGTAGAAATGTTGGTGATTAAAGAGCTGATTTTTTTTGCGATTGCATTTCTTTTGGCTAACTCAAAAAAATTGAAACTCTTCGCTGAAAAAATGAAAAAAAATTGGCTGATGTGCTGGCGTAAATTAAGTTTTCTCAACACTTTCGTGGTTCAAAGAAAATTCCCTTCAATATACTCCTAACATAATCACTCTCCTATCATGCTGTTATGCCTGCTAAATGGCAAAAAAATTATTTTTTACTGATCAAGTTTAACAAAGATTTGAACTAAGCATTAGGTTGAGTTGAATGTTCCGTAGTCCTTTTGGATAATACATTAAGTAGCAGTCAATTTTGCTCTTCGATCTAGACATGTACTCAGGAAACCTATTAGCGTCAATCGATCTTCTTCAGCTCTCACGTTAATTTCTTGTACTCATAAATTGATTTGACTGTGATGCGAAGTCGCCGCCTGCATCGCCGCCATCTACGTCTTGAAAGCATTCCCCTGTCACGCGACCATCGCGCCAAAAATTGTGTCTCGACGAATGGATGTCCCTCGTGCCAAAACTTGTGTCTCGACGATGAGAATCTACCGACGCCATCTTTAGCGGGCGCAGAGCGTCAAATTCAGTTATGGAGCTCAGCTTTTTGAACGTATTTACATGGAGGTGTTTTTAATGCGAGGTTCACTCTTGCAAGCGTCGCTCCTACTCGCCATGCTGGGGCTTAACGTTAATTGGCAGCTCACTTAAGAACGGAAAATATTATGAGGGCACTTTCCAGAAAAGATAAGCGGTGCTTGACGAAGTGGGATGAAGAAACTTACATGTACTGACGCTTGCTAAAAATCTTACAAAAAAGAGAAACTTCGAGAGATTCTAGCTCTTGGGTGTTAGAACCGAGATTTTCTTCTATTGAATATATACGAAAGTGAACTGTTTTTTTTACAGAAATATAAATATCCCAAATACTGGGCATTCTTTGTAGGAATGAGAAACGCTGCTAAGTTTTCTGTTTCAGCTGTATTTAGCTTCCAACGACATACGTATTTACTCACACGGCAGAAAATTGCATTGTTGTGCGGGAGCATCAACATGGTAAAGAACTTGCGTTAATATGAAAGGCTGCATTGGTCCCTTCTGATTATTTTATAGCTTATTTTATCCAATGATAACGGGATAATTTTTATCTGCCATTACAGAGTTTCTTTCTGTTGCCAGTAAGTCTTCATTCAGTTGTAAACTGATGACGAGTGCAAATTATGTAAATCATTTATGATCTCATCCAAACTCTGAATGAGAAGACTTGCATTCGAGATTACAATGTTGGGATACCCTCTGAAGGTCATTCAAAAAGCGGTTGCGTTTACTGAAACTGAACTTCTAGATTTTTACTTTAGCTTTCACTGTTTTATCAAGTGTAGTTTTTAAAAAACTTCCAGCCCAAATAACATGAAACTTGATAATGTAGTGTCAAAGCAAAAATAAAACGAAGTACTGAATTAGTCAAACAATTTTTGCCTTATCGTAGCTGTTAAAACGCGATAGAATTCTATTCGCTCGTGTAGTTTCACGAGTACCCGTGTGGAGGTATCCCAACATTGGTACTTGTTTCTTCAAGATAAATTATTTGTCGAGAAGTGAAAAAATGTGAATATGGTAGCAGTTTAAACCTAAAATACGCATTAAACAAACGAGAGTACTTACTTTGACATACATAGAAGAAAGTGAATTTGATGGCTTATGATGAACGTTATTTCTCTCCATGCAAAGCATCTAGTCATTCTAGTGGTACTGGAGAGTGTATTTAGGCAGAGTTATTGTACTTATAATCAATGTCTTGGTTGAGAAGACCTGATCTAGTGGTACAGGTGAGTGTATTTAGGCAAAGATATAGTACTTCTAATCAATGTCTTGGTTGAGAAGATCTGATCTAGTGGTCCTGGAGAGTGTATTTAGGCAAAGTTATTGTGCTTCTAATCAATGTCTTGGTTGAGAAGACCTGATCTAGTGGTACTGGAGAGTGTATTTAGGCAAAGTTATTCTACTTCTAATCAATATCGCGATGCTGATCACGGCACATAAAAATTCATTGAAAAGTTCCAGGCGCTCTGGGTAAGAGGCAGAAAGTAAAAAAGGACATCACGAAGAGGTGGCAAGAAATTTTTGAGGGAGAATAATGTCAAGTGTTATAAAGAAGGTCAAAAGAAACTGTATTTCATTGAATTTTTTTGCATTGAGTTTTATATTATAGAAGAGAATGGATGTAAACAAAGACGTTCCGAAGAGCAGTGAGAAATCTTGCGGGAGAAAATGCCGAGTGTTATGAATGATGTCAAGAGATCCGACTTTTCTCTGAATAATTCTTCTTTTTACATTACGCGTTAAATCATCAATGGAGCATAATGAATTTCTATTCAAAGTCATCAGCGCATTGTTAGCTTATCGTTTAATTTTTTGCACGAGATTCCTTGGGAATCGCTCAAGTAGAAACACTATGTGTGTTAAATGCATTGTCATATTTTCCCGTCAGCACCATTAGTTCTAATTCAGAGAGCTGCTGTGATGACAAAGATAATTTCAGACATTTATTCTCGAAAAAATAAAACCGGGCACTACTTCAAACCTCGCGGATCCCAAATCAATCAATCATGAAGTGCTCATTATTCAAGTACTTGCTAATGAGATGGCCCGGAAAATTGCGGAGTAATTCCTGTTTTGAGCATTGCGCAGAACTTTGGTTTCCAATAATGGAAAGAAGGAGTGCATGTTCATGCAAACGAGGGGAGCAGGGCGCTGTGAGGGGCGACGTTCCGACCACAGCAGCAAAATCTCCTGTGGATTTTCCTTTTGTTTTTCCTTCCAAAATTTTTCGCCAAATTTCCAAAATTTATTTCCAAACTTTCCAAAATTTCCTTTCAAAATTTCCAAAACTTCCTTTTGTTTTTCTTCAAGAGAAATCAAGTATTTGTTCTTTAAAAACGTTTGCAATCATACTGCAGCGATCTATGATTGCATTGTCTGCAGCGCTGCAACAAAGTGCCCACCATGCGCATTAGCCAGGCGCCAGCACCGCGCCAGCGACGGCCACGAAGGCAAATTAGGTTCCCTCAGAACACATGATTCTCTGAGCGTGAAGTCATTTTACGGCTTTAAAACCTTACAAAAACGTCGAATTTGCAAACGTGTTTTGATGTCTTCACTGCAACTTACAGCCTGACGGTGCGATAGATGTTCATTTCAAGGTTCTCGAGATGAACTCAATGGCGTGGCTCCGTGTTTTGTTTGAACCAATTTGGGCTCAGCACAGTTTTGGGCAGCCGCATTTGGGCTCACCACAGTTGTGGGCAGCCGCATTACACAGGCGCCGATTGCCGGTCTGCTGCACAGACGGACGGTGCCGTCTGTCTCCGTGTGCTTCTGTGTTTCAGCACGCATCTGGAGTAAGTACTCTTCTTTCAGTGGCAGGCCTTTTGAAGTTCTCTTGTTTTCCACCAGTACAGCCTCCTGTTTTCCACCAGTACTGTTTCTGGTATTTTTTGCTTAGCAGTCAAAGAATTTTGTGATAGAAATAGTGCGTTTCTTTCAGTGGCAGGCCTTTTGATGTTCTCCCGTTTTTCAACAGTACTGTTTGTGGTATTTTTTATGCTTAGCATTCAGAGAATTACGTGGTCGTTATATTTTGTTTTCTGCGATTGTTACTTGTTGCTTTGGGGAGTCTACTCATCGGAGTGAGTTCGAATATTATTGGTTGCAATTCTATTCAGAGATTTTTAGGGTGCCTCTTACATTGGCTTTTCTTTGAAAAGTTCTAAGAATATCTTTTTGTCTGTAATCTGATTTTTCTTTCAAAATCCGATTGTATTTCTTTTACACACTCTAACCCACAGACTCTGGATTTTTTAACCCCCTAAAATCACAAAAGAAGCATACTATTTACTTTGATTTATTTTCTCCAGCTAAAAGTGGAACGGAATTATCCTTCATCAGAAATACTTTTCTGGGAGACATAAATTAAGCTATTGAGTTACATATATCATAGAAATCGACTCAGTAAATGCACTGTATGATACACGGCATGACTCTGGAGCCCCACTAACCGAGTCTGTGAGCGTGGCTTCAATAATACTAGAGGAGCTAGAGTGCTTGCGCGCCGGTGAATCAATAAGACTGCTATTTCAGCAGCTCTTGTAAATACAAACAGGGACAGCGAGGCAATTACAGAGCTACATACAGCAACCTTCTCAATGGCAGGACTATAAAATAGCGAGAAAGCCATTGATACGAGGAGAGATTGAAGTTGCTCCTCGTTGTCGAAGGTCGGGAAGTTTTGTTCTCGCTTTGAGCGCGTTCAGTAATGAGCTTCGTGCGCGTTGCAGCGCAGGGGAGAACTTCCAAGATGGTGAACAGTCAGCAGTCGTTGGAATATTTGTGTTATTTCAAGTCAAAAAGCGGTGGCGTTATTTATCCTAAAAGTTATTTTGCCTCGCAAGTAATTTTGCCCTAACCGTGACGCACACAACATCGGCTTAATGCAGAATTTGTAAGTGTAGAGGTGCGCTCAATGTATATTTTCGGGGAAGAATTTCCGAAACAACTCGTGATCAGGTCCAAGAGTCGAGGGTTCCACTGTTCTCTAACGTTACATAATTCGATTTATCAAACAATGAACCATGAAGTAACTTGAAAGTCATAAATCCTACATAACTAAGCTTATGCTTAATTGCTAACGCTTCATTTTATCAATAACTGGAAGTTTTTAGATTTAACCAGACTAAACATACAGGTCATTGCTGGTGCTTCATCTTCGCAATAACTTGCGCTGTTCTATTATATAACAATCCTATCATAAAACTGGCTTAAGAATGAAAGTCAAAGTTGCATATTACACTCGGTCTTGGTAAACTGGAAATTATGTTAAATAACTTACTCAGGGCGAATCTAAATACTATTTCAAATTATGAAACAGCAGGATACACTGTTACAATAAAAGTAGGTGTAGTTAAAACTTGATGTATTGTACTTTTCCGAAGTAGAATATTTGTTTCACAAGTCTTGCTAGGGTCATGCTATGCGAGCAATTTAAGGATTAGCATTTAGCGGCTGAGATGCGGCAATAAATACCATGAATACCCAACATCAAATTTGAAATCCTCAAATTTTTCAGAAAAACTTTTTTGATTGATGATTTCAGAATACTTTGCTTGTGCTAAGCCTCGAATGACCGTAAAAAATAAACAAGGTTAGTGCCAGGACAAAAAAATTAGCGAAGAAACACTGTTTCTGAGCGTGAATTCAAGAAACATTTGCCTCAAATCTACTTATTAGAAAATACTCATTCGTTTTACGCGCTGATTTGTTTCTGTGAATGACTTCAATAAATAAACTTTTCAAAAATCAATCCGTTATACTTAGTCAATACGTTAGGTACTACATGAAACTTTTATGATTTTATATATGAAATTTTTATTTATACTTTTCATGAGTCATGAAAAACAAAACTCATGGCAGAAAGCAATAATTAGATAATAAGTCAGTCTATAGAATACATTTACGAAATTAAATTTCTAGGTGAATCCAGCAATTATTATATGATAATACGTGAGTGTATGCAATTTATTTTCACTATTACAGGCGGAGGTGAACCCTGCAATTACTATACGATTAAACCTTTCTAATATATTTCCACAATTGTACACATAGGCTAACCATACCATTACTGTACAAAACACATACGTTATATATTTCCACAATTGCACGCGTAGGTGAACCGTGCATGTGTGCTGAAAGCAACATAATTTCTGGGGGCAGAGTCGATTGTCTTGACGTGTGGCGCACTAAATCTTAAGGAAGAGCACTCACCTTATTGCAGTCATTTAGACGACAATGGCTGGCTTGATTTGTTACGAAGAAGCTACTCCAAAGAAAAAAGCTATTATCATTACCACGGTTTCCACGCTATTTATTGGAAGCAGTCTTCAATACAATATAAAAAAGTGGTCTTTGGTGTTATAGAAAAGCGGTCGTGTGTTCCAGGAGGGAGGTTCAAATTGAAAACTTTTCTTGATGACTGAGTTTCAGGGCTAAACTTTCAACCTTATTTGGACGAAAATTAAAAACCTTCCGGGCATGAAAGGAATTTTACGGTATTAAAAATACAGTTATGGAATATTTTTTTAAACGCGTCCCTGCACCGTGGAATATTGCTGTATTCTAGATAAAGTAAATATTTCTAACATTTCCTAAAACTTTGTAACATTATCCCTTAAAGTGCAAATGGGATTCAAAACTTAGTCGTAAAACTGAGTCGTCAAGAAGAGTTTTTAATTGGAACCTTCTTTATTGCATCATGAAGCAGCTCCTCTGCATGGGCGCTCAACTCAGCTGCGTGATCATTATAACTACAGCTTTGGGAATTTTTATCCAAGTAGAAAAGAAAGAAGAAGAAAAATCATTTATTTCCGAAAAACTTATTACATGAGATGCATAACAGATTGGATTTTGAAAATTTCTCAATATAAAGGTCCTTAATTGATAGACAACCATACGAGGCGTGCTATAGCCTTGTCGGGGACTACTTATGTTATTGAGAGTACCAGTCGAAATATCATCTCTTGGAAATTTTATACACAAAGAGATGGCTGACAACTTATAAATAATGTACATACTACTAGAGAATTCTTCAGAATTCCTTAATAATTAATAGAAACGAAATAAGAAAAGACAAAAAACGCTTTACCGAAGCAGACTGAAATACCGTCGTAAATGATCATCAAGTCCGGTATTTCAGATCATCAAATGTAAATGATCATCAGTTTACACTGATCATCAAATGAGAAAAGTGATAGAAGTACACCACTGATATAAAATTTTATACCAGCTCTTGCTTATTTTTTGCAATATAATGTCATTTTACAAGATGTATGTAAACCAGTTCACGTGCTATTTTTAAAACATAATTTAATTTCAGAAGATGTAATCACCCGATTTAGGAACATGCAAAACTCGACAGTGTGTTTGATACGGAATTTAAAGTCAAGTTATATCTGCATATACCGTAGATATTTTGTTTTAAACTTACTCCCATGTTTAATGACTAATGCTTTCCTCAGTCGACGTTATTTATATTGCATCCCTGTCAATAAAAATATTTGACGTAGAACCCAAACTTCCGTAAAAAACCATAAATTTCAGGATTGAAAGCTGAAGCACCAAGCACATCCATAAGCAGTTTTGATAATTTTTCTTGAATCGAAATAAGATTGCTAGACTTTCTTGATGGCACCCACTTCTTGCGCGTAATCAATCTTACAGAGGGGAAATGATGCTCATGCTAACTTATTGATTTGATCAGTATCCCTGCAGCTCCATAATAAATCTTGGCAACTCGTGGAAGCATTGGCTCACTTTTAACGAATTTTCCATGGATTTAAGTGGCAGTTATATAAACGGTCTGCAATTTATTCCAATGTTAAACCGAGCACAGGGACATACTGAGGTTTTAACATCAAAAACGGTGTGCAATTTGCTCCAATGTTAAACCGAGCACA
>JACJUY010000984.1:74165-96597 GCA_014220935.1 Platorchestia sp. MABIK | reverse complement strand
TTAACTCCAGTAATTTCAAAATGCGCAAAAATTGTTTCAAATTGACTCACAAATCGAGATTTCCATAAATCTAATTTACATTGAAAATATTCAACGCCGAAAAAGAAGAAGTGATGCCTTTTTTTATCTCTTTGGATGCATTCTCTTCTAAACAAGTAAACAATACGTGCCACTGATTCGTATTAGTGATAAGCCGGTTGAATGCAGTTTTTACGAGCTGAGTATATGCCGCATGTCATTACAAGAATGAAAGATATACAATGGTCATAACATGTTTCTATTTAGGATAAAAAGTGAAACCAACTTATCTAAGAATATCATGATGATATTAAAAAAGTTTTTATCATGATATGTCATTCTTTGCGAAGTTGGTTTTCCTTTTAATACTTCAAGTAAAATTTCTTAGAAATTGGCCTATTTCATTTATGTCACAACATGTCTTAGTGCGAAGGGAACGTCCCAAGATATTTCTATGATCTCCTTGTGTAAAAATATATTCCAAGAATTATAACACAGTATGCCTCTATAACTACTTTACCAAAACCTAACATCCGAAACCTTAACTATAAAAATCTGAAATTAAAAAGTAATTCTCAGAATACATACTTTAAAAATTAAAGTTTCAATTAAGTTTAGCTAGTTTATTACTGTAAATACAAGCAGGATTTGAAAATAGCGTGAAATATTTGGAAATATACGAGTATGTAGTTGACGAAAATTTCACCTCTTAAGTTGGTGTTTTAAATGAACTAGGTTAAAAGAAAGTCAATCCTACCCCATTAAGCTGGATAAATTCAGAACAAAAATACCCGATATTCCTCGCTTTGGTGTTGCTCACTCAGCAGATGCGAGTGAGACTGGATTTGGAGCCTCTTTAAACACTTTAATCGCTTCCCGTATGCGGAAGTCCAACTCTGACCATACAGAGGTTGAGTTCCAGTGCAGCTACACCACGCTGGGGCGCCTGCACGGCCTGTCAAAGCAGGATGTAGTAAACTGCCAAAACTTCGAACCTCGTGAAAATACCTAATTTTTAAGGTCAAGATTCTCATAACAACTCGGCAGCCAAAAACTTGACACAAGGCGCAGGGTGGAGAACGTCGACCAAATAGTGATTCTTCCCTCACAGTTGCTTTCCGATGAATAATGTTACAGTCTCTGTTATAGAATGTTTTATGGCGAGAATAAACATTTGTGGTTGCTATGATTTTTGTGACGACCCAATCGTCTCAGTCAAGTTGTTTGAGACTCGTGCCACTGTGAGCAGTTTTGTGCAATGGACTGCCCACAGTGTGTTAATTTAAGTTCTTTATTTTTAGTTCCTTAGTTCCTGATGAATGCAAATTTTCAATAGTACATTTCAGTGCCGCTGGGGAAAAATCAAATGAGCAAAAATAGCTTTGCGTTTCAAAATGTATAAAATTCACTTCGTATTTGAGTTCTAGCATAGCTTCTAAAGTAATGTCTAAAAATCTACCGTTAATTTTTCCAGTGTAGAAACTTTAGAGACATTGGCTGTAAAGCTGGCCAAAACGTGAGACGGGCTGGGTTATATTAATTACTGGGGTAATTATTTCAATATTCGATATCAATTGAGAGCAGCAACCGATTATTAATGATATTTTCAGATCTTTCTCTTTGGCTGTAAGGAAATGCAGACATTCGTGGTAACAATTGAAAAGTCTCATTTGTTGTTCGAAAATTTGATTTATAGTGTTTTTTCGATGTTGAACCCACTATAACACTTACCACGGGCCAAAAATACTGCCAAATGTCATCAGAAGGGAATTTAGCGGACGTTTGAGGATGCTGAAGTGTCAGTCGTACTACGTTTTATATCAATCATTGAATGGTTTCTTGACGGTTATATCTCAAATTTCCGTAAAACATCGGTTGATACGTCAGTGGGGCCAAATAAATGTGCGTATTAATATGAGATAAGCAAGGGTCTATTTAATTTGCTGAATATTCCAAAAAAAGTTACTCTTTGAGTTAGTTGGCGGTCATCAAGTGTCCTGAGGATAAAAGTAAAACTAAAACAATAAACATGATAAATCAATGAACAAAGCTTTGAGTGCGAAAGGTCGACGGTCGATTAATTACAATTGACGATTCGCCTAAGTTCACATAAAATTTTTTCGTCGAAAAGTTTTTCCTTCGCTTCATTATTCGTCCTTAAATTTCGAAAACCTGATCGCAATTTGCTTTAATATGAAGCAGAAAGTTACGAACAATTCCAAGGAATATTGTGCAAGTGTAAAATTTTGATTTCAGGTTGTTTTGATCGTTAATAACATTAATTTCACAATGACAGCAACGTAGCCTTTCGCAGAGTGTAGGGGCTTCTAAATGAAATGATAAAGCTGCATCTAACTCTTCTATATTGTCTACAAGTTACACCCTTGAAATTCTAAATGAAAAATGAATTTTTGTCGTTTACACTAGTGCCATCAAACCTAACCAGATTAAATTACCATTTTATTACCGAATTTGCGACACAAATTTTATGAACATGCTCGTTCAATAATACCTATATTTTCTCTAAATAAGTTTTCCTCTGAAAGATTTTAAAATCCCTTTGTAGTTTATTATACATGAGGGATTTGCCTAACACATTTGAAATGGGATAGACTCAATTTTTTATTTATGAACATATTGATCTGATTAAATGAAATGATCCTGGCAGTAATAGTAAAAATACGAAATGCAAAACGAAATAAAATGGCATTGTAAAAAGAACGAGGCTGCAACCGTTGCTCGTGACGACTTGTTTGATGTTTTCTCTCATGAAATACTTCTCAAATATTAATTTTTATGAAGCCCTATGGAACATAAAATTCTATTCTTCAAAATTCTCAACTTAATTGCGCTATCCACGAGCATACACATTAGGTTCCGGCTGAAAAGCACAGGTTGATAACGATAATAAATTTTTGGCAGTTGCCCGTTCTCGTTAAATGTTAGAAAAGTTTAATGATTGTTCCAGAAATGTTATAGAAACAAGTTTTCGCAGAAGTATATTTTTCATCGAAGTTTCAAACGGCGAACTTGAGAGATGGAGCAAAGTATATACCTAAACCTAATTATGTTTAAACTCCATACATTATTGGGATGAGTCCTCAAGCGGTGTATAATTTTTTTACAAAGCATTTTTCTCATCAAAAAAATTCTCAAGCTTGAAAATCCATTCTGTTTTCAACAAAGGTACTTGATAACGAGAAATTTCATTTTCAGATCCACTGTCCAAAAATCGGCGTCTCACTTTTTTATTTCTCGAAACATTTTGATCCGGCACCTCAGCTGAGGGCATGTCTCGGCCCAGGACCGCGTTCCGAAACTCCAGCAAATTCTATCCATATAAGTCAGCCTGGAGCCGTAAACCCAAATGATAGCGAGCGTCTTTGGCCGCCACGGATGTAGTAAGCAATATTTTTACCTTAATTTAAAGGCGCAATGGGTCTTCTTTTCCCCAAAACTCCCTGAAGCGCGTGTCCAGGAGCGGGAGTCAGAATCGCTCCCTAAAACACGCGCGCGGCAAAATGTTAGGCATCACAGAAATGGTCACAGACAAAATAGGCGAAAACCCAAACGTGATAAATCATTTTGACATGATATTATACAGCAGTTAATCATTTCGAGGACGTCTTGGAGATTGAAACGTTTTTTAGCTCCTGCTGGCTAAACATTTTGTACCGATTTTGGCCGGTGCGTGGAGGCCGTAGTTTTTAGTCAGGTTAGATTTTGTTAGGCTGGGCTAGACTAGGTTAGTTTAGGTTGGGTCCAGTTAGATATACAGTACAGAAATTCATGTCTTGAGTTGCGCAAAAAAGACTCGCAAATTGCATTACGTAATTTGGCGCCATGTCATTATAGTACGAGTGATCATAAAAATAAATAATAATTTTACCGACATACGAAACAGGTGTGCTGCCGGTGTGTTATTGATAATAGTGTGTGAGTAATAATTAGAGAGGAATCGTAATTAAATTTAATCTAATGCCCACCATAGAACTTTGATTGAGATTTGAATATGAATTTATTTTATAACTTCGGAGCCGTTTCCTGGAATAACTTTTGGCAAACAAGAAGCATCGAAAAAATTCAGTAGATGTTCGGTACTCAAGACAGTACTCTGACTTTCCCAGCTTCGGGTACTGTTACATTTTCAGTTTCAAGCACCGTGACGATCTTGGTTTCAAGCCCTCTGACATTCTCGCTTGCAAGTACTTTGACATTTTCTTAGATGCATACATTCATAAAACTACATGTACAACCATGCATACAAATTTTTATTTGCGTTCCATGGAAAATATATTTTACTCGTTAAATTCGAACAAAAAGCACAATTTATGTACATTTTTTCCAATTTTTGCTGTGTTGGCGCAATTTGAACGCAGTACATGATTCTGAGGCTCATTTACTGTGTGTCGTCCAATTACGCGCTGGCATAAGCCTCATCATTATTTTACCTAATATAATTGGGTCCCTTAGTCATGTTGGTTGGAGATAAAATTCGAAAAATCGCTCACATTTTCCTATAACACGTGCACCGCGTTTCACCAGGGGTAACGGTTTGTTTAGTTTGGTTGTGAATGACAGAAAAGGGATTTCGACGAGACTGCTCGCATACTTTTCTTTCCTTAAAAACATGAAAAATAAATTGCACGATAAAATTTCCCCTTATATGATGGTTATTTTTAGAATTGTTCGCAAAAAAAGGAAATGTCATTCTTTTATACGGGTAAGTGAGTGATCAATTTACCTATTTGTTCACATATGGCTCGATACACGTAGAATGTGTTAATAGTTGCCTCATGTATCCATGTCTCTCATTTCACTTTCAGTTTTGTTATAAGATCATCAAGATATAACGACTGATTTTCACTCCGTATATCAAATTCACCGAAAAAAGAACAAAAATAAAGTCTTTATGTGAACTGAAACAAACATTCGCAAACGGAAATAGAAAACAGAATTTGGGATGCCATTTCCGACTGTCTGTCTATTGTAACCAAATTTAACGGATTTCAATGTGAAGGAAGTAAGAAAAAGGGATCACAGGAAAAAAATTTTACTTCCATTGCATTTCTCCATGATTGGAATCGGGTATTCGAAATTTTGATTTATCATGGGAAATGTCATTTTTTCTTGAAGTGATGTTAAGAATATTTCCAAAATTTTAAGAGCAATTCCAAAGCATGAAGTTGCACTAAACTTTAACTCCGTTAAAAATAAAATAAAGTTACTACGATGGTGGCATCTTATTTTACATCGATAAATGTTATAACGAACAAGCTGATCTTCAGTTTTGGATTAAACTTCATGGTTGAGCTAACTTATAGAGCTAAATTAACCTGCTTTTCATGTAACAATGTAGTAAAGCACTGCATTAGCCGCATAAAATTTGAAAAGACTGCCAGTCTATCTCCCTCAGTTGCACTCGTAACTGCAGTAGAGTAGTTCAAAGATTTCAAGTTGATAAATTAATAGTTTAAAAACGGTGTTTTTCACTTCATGTAGCTCGCAAGTGAAGCTGTTTTGATGTGAAGAATTATGTTTGAACCGTTTGTCGTTTTAGGATCCAAAAATAACGTGCAAACATACCTGAACATCAAATGCAACATCCCTCCCAACT
Organism: Platorchestia sp. MABIK; assembly: GCA_014220935.1. Lineage (NCBI taxonomy): Eukaryota > Metazoa > Arthropoda > Malacostraca > Amphipoda > Talitridae > Platorchestia > Platorchestia sp. MABIK. The sequence goes on along the minus strand of JACJUY010000984.1, from coordinate 90,962 downwards.
TTCTGCACGAATCCCAGCTCGCGCAAATACATCCGCTCACTCACAACATTTAATTAAAAAGAGCAAGTCCCTGCAATTTTCGAACGAAAACTGCGAGAGAGTTTATGAGCACGGCCATATTTTGGTGCTTTTAACGAAAGAATTTTGTTCCCGTGGCGCATATTTGATACCCCTCCTTCAGCACGGTGTTGCGCTCGGCCTCATCAGCCCCGTATCAGCATTGCGGCAGCCCGTGGTCATGGCACCCAAATGAAATTACCGGTCGTCCCTCGACAGTTTAAACCGTCATATCAGCCGACCATTTTTGACGATATTCCCGGAATTCTCTCGGTTATGACCCGGGCTGGGCCTCTTAGTTCAAGCTTACGCTAAAAACGGTCTTCGAGAAAAGCAGCCGTCTCATTTAAACTTTTCAATGAGGCTGTTGGATCACAGTGGGCTAAGGAATGACGTATATTAAATTGCATCGCCTTGCTGGCTTCCAAATTGGAACCGTCAAAAATTTACCGGCCCTGAAAGAACACATTCGATACAAGCTCACGTTGGGGGATGAAAGAATACGGTCGCAATTGAAAAAATTTTCATCCTGCTCCGCAAGCGAATGCTTTGCTTGAGGGGACGTGCGCATGAAAAGAGGAGAATATTTTTTAGATTGCATCGCATCGGAAATGCCGTTCGGGAGCAGCCAACCTCTTCGAACATCTGCTAAAAAGGATGCAAGATTTTTAACGATGTTCGGTTGTTTTTAAAATTTTTGCCTTTGAAAAGTCCGATCTTGTCTCTTTCACGTGCATAAAGCGATTAGTGGAATATTTTCTCACGTAAAATAATCAGAATGAGATGGATGAAATTATTTAGGCATTTTTTTCTCATTTTCACAAGTACTTCAGAATCTCAGAATGAGGCAAGATTAGTTCACCAACAACATACTTTGCATAGCTTTGAATTAGTTCTGTCCCCTGATAAGGGGTATGATGATATACACCGTAATTTTTGATTTGTCATTCATGATAATTTCCTAAGTTACAAGTGAATAAACAAATTACTCATGCATGTACGAATCAGATTTAAATTTACTCACAGCAATTAAAAAATGAACCACTGATCACTCATAAAATCGTGGATAATGATTTGTTAAGGGTTAATCAGGATGACCAATGATCAGATTTCGTAAAATTCGCTCACCAACAAGCTAAAAATAGCTCACCATAAAATTACAATTTTTCACTGACACTCAGAAATTAAGTGTTGGAAAATCTTAGCAAGAAGCGAGAGCATGTTAGGTCTTTGAACTCATAATCCATAGTTCACGGGGCAGAATTTCCACCCGGCTCACTTTTAATATGAAAAGTGGTAGTTTTTGGGCCAAATTTCGCAATTATTCCGTGGAATTATTTCAGAGCTGTGCAGAAAAGAAGTTATCACGTCACATTTATGTTAGAGACGTACATTAGAGACGCATTATCATTTGAAATAATGTTCAAACAAAATTAATCACGTAAGTTGCCACGAGGCAATGATTTATCAATGAGACACTTTAGAAATTAATTTCACGGGTTCTTTTGGGTTGGTTTTCCAGATACGGGCAGGTTTATCATTTTTTGATAAACAAAAATGCAGGGGCAGCAACATTTGGCCGAGCGAAATATGAATTACCATTCACGTAAATTGAACTCCCCTCCTCAACAGTAATGGAAAAACATTTCGCAAATGAATTAGCAAACTTTTTGCATGACATCGTTATCTTCCATGTTATAGTGGAAATATACTGGATATCTAAGTTTAATAGTTGAATTGACGCAGTTAAGTTGAAATTGAAATCAGACTAAATGCACCCGAAAATGAATTACGTTTAGTTCAGCATTAAATTCGGTGATTAGACGTTCTAGATCAGGGCTTTTCAACCGGGGGTACATGTACCCCTAGGGGTACATTTAACATATTTCATATGTTAAAATGTACAGTATATATTTACATACAGCCGTATAAGTTTAAAAAATTATTAATCATTAAGCGTATTTTTATAGTTTTTAAACCTTTAACTGTGCTGGAAGTACATGAAGATACACCATTAAGCTAAGGGGTACTCGACAATAGAAAGGTTGAGAAGCCCTGTTCTAGATGATCAGAAAGTTTGAAGGTCACTGTTGGTTAGAAAATATCTTACAAAATCAGTGGGGCTTTTTTATTCTTAAGGTGGGGTTAGCCAATCTGTACAGTGAGCTAATGTTCCGAAATCTTAGACCTTGATGACGATTTTACACACTTCTGGTAATGAATCTGTGTCGATTTCACCCAAGTACTGTTTGCTTATTTTCTAATTCTTACTTTCTCCTAAGAAAGGATGAATTAATATATTAAAGTTAACGACGTTCACTTGTTAGGTTAAAAATTTTGCTGATGAACTCCAATTCAATCCCGTATTCCGGTGCATGCATTGGCCGATGAAGGAAGAATGTCCCTCACATCATGTAAAATTCATTCCAGTTCTTACTACAGTAAGGCAAAAATCCAAAATTTCTTTACCAGTTCAAGCAGATATTTTAAAATCCGAAGATACAAAGTCATTCCACCATGCACATTTTTCTCAGAGTCACGTCCATGGACATGAACGATGAGACATCGCAGGATGTATTTTCATGCCCCTGATCTCTTCCAAATAAAATTATTGGACGCGCAGTTAATCTGAGGGTGTGTGTTTTTTGCGTTAGGGCTTCAAATGAATTTGCAGAGCATCAGTGCCCGGAGCTGAACAAACATGACCACTGATCGCTCGGTTGACCGGCCTGTGCCATCATGACCGTGTGTTGACTGGACGACTGGCTTCTAAATCGAATGCTAGCGGGCAAATATAGATGACATGCTCCGCAGCTATAGGACGATGTTTGTTCACCAGAGCGTACCAATAACAGATTTAAATGCGCCAGTTTTATCTCAGCTTGCGATGTTGACAAATTTTATTCGTTTAAAGTACATCAGGAATTTCTAGAGACTACCGGTGTTGTTCTCTGGAGAGCAAGAATTTTAAATAACGAGGATATCGCTTTACCAAAACCAGGAATTTTTAGATAGCGCGGATATCGACCAACCGAAAACAGGAATTTCAGAAAGTAAGGGTAACGTCTTACTGAATGCAGGAATTTTTAGCTAGCGCGGATACCATTCTACCGAAAACAGGAATTTTAGAAAATTCGGATACCATCCCACCGAAAACAGGAATTTTACAAAGTTCGGATACCGTTCTACCGAAAACGGAAATTTTTAGATAGCGCAGAAACCGTCCTACCGAAACCAGGAATTTTTAAGATAGTGCGAAAACCGTCCTACCGAAGCATAAATTTTTAGATAGCGAGGATGTCGTTTTACTGAAAACAGGAATTTTTAGATAGTGCGAATACTGTCCTACCGAAAGCAGAAATTTTAAGATAGTGCAAATACCGTCCTACCGAAAGCAGGAATTTTAAGATAGTGCGAATACCGTCCTACCGAAAGCAGGAATTTTAAGATAGTGCAAATACCGTCCTACCGAAAGCAGGAATTTTAAGATAGTGCGAATACCGTCCTACCGAAATCAGAAATTTTTAGATAGCGAGGATATGGTTTTACCGAAAACAGGAATTTTTAGATAGTGCGAATACCGTCCTACCGAAAGCAGGAATTTTAAGATAGTGCAAATACCGTCCTACAGAAAGCAAGAATTTTAATATAGCATGGAAACAGTTTTCTCGAAAGCATAATTTCCTGAAGGAAAGCTCTTGACATAATAAACGTTTTTCATTTTTTCCTTCTCAGCCCATCAAAAAACTGATCATTGCCTGTAGCCTGTAGAACGGAGGAAACAATTCCATAAATTAATGAATTGTTGTACAAGATACTTAAAAAATGATCCAAGTTCATTCTTACATGACGTTCTACCTAAAGCCGGAACATGGTATCAGGGAAGCAGAATAATATCTTCATCCCTGAATAGACAAAGTAGAGTACTATGGTCACCTACCAATTTAATTCCTTACTTTAATTCCGCCTTTGGTTTTATTTTCTAATTGCTTAATCTTTATGGCTGTGGAATCCTGGAAGCCTGACATGGCTGTATTTCAGCGCGTGTTTCGAATATCTCGTTTGTACGATAAAATGTCAAAAATCAGCATTCCTGAATTGAGCGACCCAGGCTTCGGAATTTATTGCGTCCAGCTATTCGCAGACGGCCCTGCGATGTATTTTTCGCATTTCGCGTCTTGTGTGTATCACAAATATTTTACGCGTTTACCACGAACGACACTGCAATTATCCCCTCACGGATCTGAAATATAATTTCTGCATTTATTTAGACAGATAGCACAGAGAAGTCTGACACTACGCGTCTTGGGTGTATCACAAGTATTTTATGCGCTTACCACAAGCGACACTGAAACATTGTCATACTTCTTACCTGAAGTAGAGTGATAACCATTTGTAATCGGTATTCAGAGGCTTAATGGAAAAGCATTGCGCCTGAAACCAAGGGTTTGAGGTAAATTGTTTGGGCTTATAGACAATAAATTTACTAGCAGAGGGAGATTTGCGGGACCTGGAAAATAAGTGCTGAATGTCACGCACGTTTGAATCGAATACTCTGAAGAGGATGAATATTGGCATGTCATTTTCTGAAATTTGATTTAATTTATGAAGGTCTCAGAGCACTAGTCCGACCCTAAAATTGCCTCGGAGCACTAGTCCGACCCTAAAAGGGCCTCAGAGCACTAGTCTGACCCTAAAAGGGCCTCGGAGCAGTAGTCCGACCCTAAAAGGGCCTCGGAGCACTAGTCTGACCCTAAAAGGGCCTCGGAGCAGTAGTCCGACCCTAAAAGGGCCTCGGAGCACTTGTACGACCAGAAAACAAAATTCGAAAGTTCTGTGTTCAGTAATTTTCCGTTGTGTTCAGTTGGCTGATTTCGCATCGAATGTGCGTAATGACCTTAGGTCTTAGTGATTGTTTCTCACCGAAATCATTAATGTCGATCTACCGTAACACCAAAGTGTCAGTTACAATTTTACTGGAAAATACCTTCGTGAGACTGATCTCATTGAAAGTTTGAGCGTTCGCGTAGATTAGCATATTCGAGCACCACATTTGTCGCTTCAAAGTCATCCGAGCGAGGGTTTCTTTCACAATTGAAGTACGGAATTTATTCAATTTTTTCACATTTGAACTTATTTTATTTTATCTTTGCTGGAAAACGAATAAAAATCCTATTTAAAATAACTTCAATTTCAGAAGGAAATTTGCGTTGGGTGATAGTATTCAAATTCAGAATAGATTACTTTGAATGTCAGTGAATGGATCTCTGGAAAAAAAGAATTAAATAACTTCAAGAATCGCATTCATAAATGTTTCATCTCCGACTGTTACTTTGCAAATTGATGAGACGAGGTTTGTAGCTTATTCAATGCGAGCAAAATTATTCTTGAGATACTTTTCGTGTTATTTGAGGCCTACGTAGTTTTATACACTAATCCTTATTTTGCAGACTACTTAATCGGATAACAATAATCTACGTAGCATGCAAATATTCACAAATGTTAATTTAGTTTATACAGGGGCAAATAGTAAATAATAACGCACAGCTCAGTCAAATACGCGTATGTGTCAATGATATATTTATAACTTTGTTCCATAATGTTCTAAGTATTGGTCATAGAATTTATTTTCACACTTGTTAGCTAAGATTATCTGTAAAGTTTAGATTACTCTATTTGTGTGATTTGTTCATGGAATTCATTCTGAGAAGATCGTATCACCGCTTGTCTTTAGTTATTGCTCTCCATATACAGTATGTAATGAAGTATAAATTTACCTCGGTCACCCAACAAAACCTTGTTTAAAGATTTTTTATATTTTTGCCGGGGTTTTATTTCCCAGTGCACAGGCTTAGACATAAATTCATAGGCCTGAATGTGGCAAATGATATTTTTCATAAGTGATTGGTTGAACACCAAAAAAATACTCTATCAAAAATCGGCACCGAACTGCAGTTGTTCAGCGCAGCCTTAATAATGCACCGATACAGACGTCATGTCTTCTTTTAAGAAGTTTTATCACACCGTGGCTGTGCGTGTTACTGCAGTAATTCCGTCAGTATACTCCATTGGGTTGTAATAAACCGTAGCTATACGTACAGTAGACATTGGCCCATTTTGTCTTCTGGTAGTATGTTCTGCTGAAGCGTACACATAGTTTTCATGGCGTTAAATAACTAGTGGCTCCAATCGATCTTCACACTGCGACCAGAACTATTTGTACAATTTACTGTTTTAAACCGACTTTGGAGTACTTCACTGCGTCGAACAGCAGAAAATTAGAGAAGACATTGCTCCAATTTTCATGTGGGAATAGGATTAGTCATCGGTACATGTAGAGCATAATTTATAAGTCGTCCACTACACTAATCTATCTTTATTCAAATCTTGGAAGAATTTTTTTTATAAAACTTTGCGTTTATTCGTTTGAGGCACATAACGTGAAAAACAACACATACATGAACTTGAATAATGTAAAACTTTGGGGACAAATTGATTTTTTTTCTTTAATGAACTCGTCAAAAGATTGAAAAAGATTTATGTCCTTGTCTATCAAAAATTGATTGAATGAATTACCAAGGGTGTGCACGTTTGGACTGTTGGCTCAACTACCTCAAATGAGTTAGTGATTTCAAATTTACTGTTTTCTATAGTCATTTTTTTTGCCTCATGTGCAACATTTTTCAATTTCATTTTATAGTTTTCTAAGCGAGAATTTATCCCATTTTTCACTCACAATAAAAAAGAATGCATATGAAAGTTTAAAGTTGAGTAGGCTTTGTGATAAATGACATTCAATAAGTTTGGGAATGCAGGATGCTGAATAACTAAACTAATAATCTTGAGCGCATATTTTCCTCTAAAGAAGTATTCCCAAAATGAGTCGCTGGCACTCAACATTTCAATAATGACTGCAATAGTTTCTTTTTCAATTTTTCGACCTAACGATATTTTTCTCGTTCATCACGCGTTGAAAAACGAAGAAAATTACTTATCATCTTTACTAAAACACTCACTTCAAAATTTGATATCACTGATATTAAGCCCATGGAATCGTTAACCCATGATTTCAGGAAAAATTAACTATTTCGTGAACTACAGCAGAAGAAAATTATAAATCGACAGTGATATCAAATTTTGTAGTGAGTGTTTTAGTAAAGATGATAATTAATTTTCTTCGTCTTTTAACACGTGATGAAGTAAAAAAAAGGAGAAAATGACTGCAGTGCTGAAATGACCATCATCGATGTTTATGTCCCGTGTGATGAAGTTTTCGTACTAGGAAATACTTTAATTTTAATAGAAGAACCTTCGTTGCTTTGTTTTTAGAGTAGGTCTTTTCCGAATGCGCTAGGTATGCTTGCCAAATGACACCCACTCTAGCTGTAGTTTTTTCGCAATAACTTTTCCATTATGAGTCAGGAAGTCGCTTTTACTGCACTTTTTGGCTTATGGCTGGCGCTAGGAGTTTTCTGGGAACACGGGAATTCTTGTCCTCGGGTTTCATTTTGTTATTTTTTTACCATTCATTATTCTAAACTCGTGAGCAGTCTGAAGTCCCTGTTCGTTTTGGGCTCTCAAAAGTATCCTGTATCATTGGTTATTCTGCATATTTTAATAATGAAATTGAGGGCTTGAACAGCGTTTTTAAATCTTGGGTTTGAGAATTGTGCCAATGAAGTAAATCTTGGGTTTGAAGCTTGGATTTGAAGAACTCTACTTTTGGAAGAGCACACTATAACTTCCTTTTAAACTTGGTATATACATGCAGCGATGTTTTCCAACATCCCTGTAGTTTGAAGGTAACTTGCATTTCAGAGTCAACAGGAAACGCAGTGCATCTGCGAGCACTCAAAAAAGCTATTCTGAAGAACTGCCGCACTTTTCTCTACAGTACCAGAGTTGTTCGGTAGTCCTGTTCTTGCAGGAGGTAGCGAAATGCACGCCTTTATTTGGGCACCTTGAATTACTGATGGTATCTCGGAATAACTGCTGCGGGGAGCCGACGCAAGTTACCCCGAACTGTGAGAAAATTAAAAACTCAAGAACTGCAAAAATGTTACGAAATTTTGAAGAAAATGTTGAAGAATGAGAGGATGATGATGCATTTGTGGGAAAATTAAAAACTCAATAACTACAACAATGTTACTAAAATATGAAGAGAATAATGAGAGAATAACGATGTATTTGTGGGAAAATTAGAATCTCAATAACCACAAAAATGTTACGGAAATTTGAAGAGAATGTTTAGTCATGAGAAAATAATGACGCATTTGTGGAAAAATTGGAATCTCATGAACTATAAGAATGTTACAAAAATTTGAAGAGAGTGTTTAACAATGAGAGAATAATGATGCATTATTGGAGAAGCTTTTACGGTGAGAGCAAGGCAGTCTGTGACTCTTCTATGTATATAAATGAGTTTTTTTTTTCTGTTGTGAATAAAAAATCAATCCTTATTTCAGTAAAAAGGCATAGAAGATTATTTATTCATGTAAAATAAGATAAACTGCAAATTTCAGTGGGAGTAAAACTATCATAAAAGTGAATGGAGAATGAAAGAGACGAGAGCACGTGTACCGTCCAATTTAAAGAAACGAATTGAGTACAATGAAAGGTAGTCTAATAAAGTTAGCCGCGACGGGGCTGAAGACATGCTTCCCAGTGCTTTTACCCTAAAGGGCGAAAAAAATAAATACAACAAACAAAAATTGGCCTAAACGCAAAATATCTTCCCGTGCTTGGCGGCTTATACTGCATTGTTGTTAAAAAATCTGCCAGTTGTCTAAGGGTTTCATTTCCTAATTCAATGAGTGGATTTAAGTGCATTCGATGCATTCTTCCGTTTGTATAACCGCATCTGCTTCATTTGTTCATACCTAAGCATTGAAAAAAGAATCAGAGTTAATGCACTCATTCCCAGTTGAGATGCTCGATATAGAAGACCATTATTTTTTCATAGTAAGATGACAACTTTTCAACTTTGTAACTTTCATAAAATATTCTCCGTAATTCATGTTAAAACTGGTTTTAAAAGTAAGTCTTTTATTCAAGCATGAACCCTTGCTGATTCTTCTGAAAGAAGGCGCGTTTTATAGGCAGCGACGATATGCTTGAGCTGCAGAAATTCAATCTCGTGAGTGGTCTGACACCAAAACTCTTGTGGCTGCTACTGTCTCCAGTTGCGCATGGTACTGACCTTTGTTTTAGCAAGTACTTCCACTTTTGTTGTGGCAATTATACTGTCTTCAGTTGTGCAAAGTACTGACCTTTGTTTTAACAAGTACTTGCACTTTTGTTGTGGCTGCTACTGTTGCGCACAAAACTGATCTTTGCTTCAACGAATCCTTGCACTATTGTCGTGGCTGATAATGTCTCCAGTTGTGCAAAATACTGACATTTGCTTTAACAAGCACTAGGAAACAAGTGGAGCAACTCCTAGCCTCAGTTGTAGCAAATATTAGGACTCTTATCAATGCACGTACTGCGCTGAGGTTTGACAAGCACTAGACACTGTGATGACAAGCACTGAGTGTAGGTATGACAAATATTGTCATAAGTAATGAGAATTATGAGAGTCATTTGGGGAAAGTTTACAGGACTCTCATTATGTCGTGCGCTTGGTAGTGCTTTGGAAAGTGTTGAGCTTAATCCTGGCAAGTACTGGGTGTTTCTGATGAAAAGTATTGGGTTCTTGAATGATAAACCGTGGAGATAGATCTACAGTATTATGGCGATTATTAGTATATCCAATCGCACGTACTGGGTGCTATTGGGACAGGTACTGGACTGCGTAGTGGTGAATACCAAGTTCTCATATGATAAATTATCAAGGCTCTGCTAAGCGACCAATAATTTTCGTTTTCTTTATGGGGCGTTATGGTGATTAGTAATTCGTATTTGTGGCGACACGTGCTTTAGTTCTATCTTTTGCAAGCTAGTCACGGCGGTGGAGCATTGAATACTTGTATCTTGGCTTGACTAATCAGAAGAGAGAGAGAGAGAGAGGGAGAATAGGAGCATGGCCAAGTTAGCAAGCCATCGCATGTTGCACAATGGTTTAAAAAATGGTTTGAAAACTTGGAATAATCAAAATGAATGTGTTAATACCTTTGCAACTTGGGGAGTCGAGTTTTTACTCGTTTAGTGCTGTAAAATGTTGATTTATACTTTTTTCCGCCATATAATATTTAAAATCAATATTTGTTGAACTAATTTTTTAATTCCAATGAACTATCGAAATCAGATTTATCTTCTTGAGTAGCGAACGAATCTTGCTGCTCTTGCTTGCGTTGCATATAACTTTCGGACGATAATTTTTACGGCAAGGTGAGATTTTAGACTCCCAATTTCCTTTAACTTTTATTCCCCAGCGTCGAGCGTGGTTCACCGCTCCGTGGCGGAGTGATGTGAGAATAAATTCCTTGACGGAAAAAGTAGACTGGTTGCCGCGGAAGGCAGAGCAGCCAAGACGTGTTACACCTTTGCTCAATTCTACGCAGAAATGTTTTGGATTTGTTCTTTATTGATGTACTTTTCATAAAAAGTATGTGAAAGAATTTTGTTTCGATCTACAATGCCCTTGTGTAGACTTTAGTGCACTCCCGCGTAGCAGTGAAAAATGAACGTTGACATCGGCGTAGATGAGCCCGGACTTACCAAGAACTATTAAACTTATGAAGTGTTATTCTACAGAACTAAATTAAAGTAAGTTAATTTAGAAACACAGAAATCTCTCGAAGTAGCAAGTCCGACTTCAATTTCTAGATGTGCTTTTGATAAGTTTCTTACACTAGAAGTAAGATGAGTTGTGCTTTAAAAATAAAAATTTAAAGCAGTCATGGTGAAAGATCGCGTTGCTTCGCTGCCACTTTCGTATCAGAATGTGTACGCAACTTGGCGTTTGATTTCCACGTAGGTGGACATAAAAAATAAAAACTGGTTTATACGGTGGCTCAGAGAAATAAAACTTTTTCATTGGAGGGAATTTATTACAGTTCAGATGAATCTAAAATAGTGATTAACCAACCTAAATAGCCATATTGTTGTGTCAATGTAGGTCTCGAATGTTCGTGTAAATGTCGAAATGCAGTGATTTCACAAGTTTAGAACTACAGAACTTGAACCCAGAATTTTCCCTAAAAATTCAATGGTTCTTTCTTGGAACGTGAGCAGTGTTATTTGTGACATTAAATAGCGTACGGTTACAGAGCGAATGAACTTAACGGTAATGAACTTTACATGAATGAAATTTCCGAGAGAGATGCCAGATTTTTGCTTGAAACAAGCTTCAACAGTTTGAAACTTTTTTCTACCACTATGTGAGTACGTCTCTCATTTGAAATTCTAATTTAGAATCTAGTTGAGCGCAGTGATCACATTTTTCAATATTTTAGCCCAAAAAAAGGAGTTCTTTTCGAAATACAGTGTCTGGAAATTTTGAACATAGTTCAAAGGTACATTACAATTGATGATGCACAACGATGATGCACAACTGAATCCCTATTAAATTTTTAGTTGATTGGAACTCATATTTCGATTTATTTTTCGGATATCCGACATCAATTTATAAAACATATACCAACATTTGAATGCTTCTACCACCTACAAAACACAGTTCATGCAACAACGAGTCAATCATTTTGGAAACGGACTCATCCTTTCTTCTCAATCCAAGTCAAACGCCTTCTTACCAACTGAAAAGATTATGATTGCAGGGAATTCGATTTACGATGACGTCTATGACCAGCAATAGCACGACCGCCTCTCGACTGCCGGGCTGCGTTTCACCAAGCCTCAGTTGCCCCACTTCCGCCGGGACCCAAAATTTCCAAGTTTATGAAGGCCGACTTCCGGACGCCGGGCGTAGTCATGTTACCGTCCTTTCATCAATACAGAGGATAAACTTCAGAAGGGAAGTGGGATTTGTCAAGTTACGATTTTAGTTGCTCCCCGTGTATTAAGATCATAGAGCTGGGCTAAAAACAGAGCATAAATGGAGGTTTTATGTTATTGTTATTCTGGAGCATTCTTGCCGCCCGCCTCAAGGCGTTTCTATGTTTGGAGAGAATTCTGACGATTCCCTTCAGTTGAACTGCGTTGCTCACTTCTACAAGAGTATGTTATTTTGAGCTCAAATTGTGGGAATTCTGTGCAATTCACGTCCCGAGTGATTTCTTCTCTCACGTAGAGAATAAAAGATTAATTGTAGATGATACAAAAATCATCGAGTTGACTTCAGTTATTTAAGGCGAGCGTTATTAGATGGTTCTTATTCTCTGTTGCTTGCACTGCACTGTGTTGAAATGCTTGGTTTAATTCATAGTTAGTATTTAATGAAGGCCAATTTTGTGTTAGAAATTAGCCTCCCTTGTTAGAAGCTGAGGCAACGGGCTCGGAAATTTATAACCTCTGAACAAGTGACTTGAAAATGATGAGAGTAACTGATCATTCTCCATATGAAACTAAACTCAATGACTAACAAGCTTCTTAAAATTAAATTACAAGACCTAGAGTCTCTGACTAAGCCGCACTGAAAAATAAATTTCATGTTTAAGATAAATGACTTCTTTCATTCAGCTCTTCTTTGATTTTTCAATTTAGTTAAAAGATCATTTTTTTAAAACCTCTTACTAAGCGGCATTGAAAAATACATTTCATGTTTAAGATTAATATCATTTTCATTCAGTTCCTCCATGACTTTTTTTGCCGATTTGCCCAATCGTTTTACACGCTTCATGAATGATACATGTGTGAGTTATGGTAACAGCGTTCACCATAATATCATGCATGATAAATAGATGAACCATGAACTGAATTATGTGAACGCTGTTACAAACATACCCTTAACTTTCAGCGAGCATTGTTTTTCTGTTCGGTGGTCCACAGCGAAATTTCCGAACCTTCCTCAGTTGATTTCAATGTTGACATTCTTATTGTGAAGTAGCTTCATTCCTCAGCCGTGGATTTTGATGCCCTACTTTTTTGTGTGCAGAATAGTTTCAAGTTCTTTAATATGAGTTCCTCTAATTCCCTTTCAGGTGCAATGCGACAAATGACAGGGATCGATTTTGTCAATAAATCGTTAATGATTATTGGAATGAACGTTTTGCTGTCGCAAATTTGACTTGAAGCAAAATCGGATTTCAAACTTTCTATCGTGTTTTATTTGAAAGCTCTTGTAAGTTCTACCGAGAATTTGAACTATGTAGATTTTTTCTCAACACATAATCTTAACCCTTTTCAATGCCGAGAAAGCTTGCCTTCATTCATTTTATGTTGTTATCATTTGATTTCTAATGGTAGGTTACTGACAAGATATTCCTTGATTTGTCTTTCATAGGTTATTGGAATGAGGGGAAAATGGAATAATGAGCTTCCAAACGTGAGCGATCGCTCAAACTTTCAAAAGATCAGTCTCACGATATTATTTTCCAGTCAAATTCAAAAGTTTCAGAAACAAGTTCCTTGTACCAAATATTAAATAAACTCATAGAAACGCAATCATGTTGTGAGTGAGTATCTATTATATGTATTTCAGGCTTACCTGTTAGTAGAAGAGCCCACATATCCATCATCTGTTTCTGAAATATCAAAGTTCTATAGAGAAACCAATTTTCTTTGAAAGCATTCAACAGTCGTCGATCGTCCCTACGACCAAGTGATTAAGGCTTCACAAACCGCTAATTTGACTAGAGCCGAATTCCACAATTTCGTATTTCTGCAATAACTAAGTGCTACGACCGATGGCGGCTCTCTGCGTCGTAGATTTGTAGAGCACAGACAAAACGCTTGCTGGAAGCACCTCTCCGAAGCCGTTTGCTAATGAGCTTATGATAAGCAGCTTCGAACTCTGGCCTTTCTTGGGCCTTCTTAAGATGCGAGGTATCGTGGCGCTTGTGGTGCAGCCGAGCAAGTGAGGTGTACTTGCTACCTTGAAGCTCGACGAAAGAAAAATACGTACACGAATGTTGTCGAAACCGAAATTTCAAAGAACAGTTTTGATAAAATACTCTTCTGATTTGCGTATTAATTATCGAAATCGTAGTATCAGGTAACAATTTTGGTTACATACTTAGCTTCATTTCAAAAGTCTTCTCGTTCGAGTATAAATTGCACAAAGTTCACTCTGCGTTGTGTTAACAAATTGTACATTGCAACCATACTGTGTAAGATAGACATTTCGGAGAGGTTGAAGGAGTTTAATTGGTTGCTTCAAGGCCTGAGAAGGCAAAGGATACTAATTCCATAAGCTCCTTAACAGATATGATCAGAAGATCCTCTAAAGCGCAGATTCGGTCGTCATTAGGATTCTCGGTTCTGCAGTAATAGATGTCCACGAGAATCGCAATGTACAAAAGTCGAACAAAAGAGAGTGATTTTGTGCTTCAAGCGTGTCCTCAACGTAACGTTGTCTTCGTTGGAAATGAGGCTTGTTAATTTAGTCAGCTTTGAACATGTTTTGTATTACCCAAGTATCACATACAGCGCGGTCTCTAGCGATCATTAGGTGCATTTGATACAACCTTAGTTGAACATGATATACATTAAAGAAGGTGCCTGTAAAGCATGGTAGAGCGTGGTTCAACAATGTTAAAGACAATTACAGTTTTAGCAAGACTATTATTGAGTGAAATTCTTTGGCTTATTGTATCGAAATTAGATGAGCCTGCGTTTTTTATCTACAGCGATACATCACTTTAGGTCATTTATGTACGCCGACACTGCACTTTTGGTTATTATAATATGAAAAATGCTTTGGAAGCTGTCTGTTGCGTTAGCATGAAAAGTTAATTGAATATTCAACAACTCGAGCACAACGATATTGAAAAATGATGATGAACACGCTTGGTATTTTTTTGCAACTTTTCGAGTGAATCAACTCTGGCCGGCACAAATATGTGAGCGAAGCTGCGTCGGGGGTTGTGACTATTGCATAAATTGTATTTCAGAGGCCATTTTTCAAAGACCTCCTTTATTTGATTAATTTCGGAATGTTAATGTTACTTTTGTTCGAATTCCTGCTTTAACATCGAGACAAGATTGCTACACCATTCCTTTCCGCTTTCCTTCGCTGCTTTGTTCAATAGAAATCAATGGATGGAGGAAGGAGATAATGCATGCTGATTTAGTTCTTTTTACGCCTAATTTGCACCAATGTATAATTAACTCTGCTCAAAACGTAAAATACCATTCTACACCGCAACAAGTTTTACAACAGATAAATAAAATCGGTGACCTGCGAAAGAGTTTCTCGTGCAGGACATTCATTCGGCTGGACTCACCTTCACGAGACTAATAGATTCTGGTAGTTGAACGTAAATTAATGATGTTAATAGCTCAATTTTACGGGACCTCGGTTGTGAATGGCTTTCTATTTTAGTCGTGAAGCGAGGCCCAGTGACGGGTGTAGCAACTCTCCCAATTTTTTCTTTAAAAATACAACAGGCCTTCGTGTCGGCCGGATTTTATACATCAACCTATTTTCGAGCATTCAAAAAAATTAACTTAGCCAAGGCCCTTAGCTGGGCACCGAAGGAAAAAATAGACTCGTTAGGAAGATGGCCAGTTTTCTGCTCCCTTTTATATGAGATGAAGGATCTTCCCTCGAAGGTTCTCTTGTACTCAAACCTTGTGAAGGATCTTTGCTGCTCGTCTTTGCGTCAATTTGAACCGCATGGCTTTTTCGTTGATGTTTTATTTAGGGATTTTGTTTCCATAGAACAGGGTTCCAAGGGCATGTCACGCTTTGTAGATACCAAGTATTTTCATCAAACACACTTTTCTCTGTTATTAAATGCTGAAGAACACGTTTGGATAAACTTAAAAGAAATAAACTGTATCTCGTCGAGGTTTGACGGTGCTACATTTTGGAGAGCATGCAGAGCTTATTTCAAGAAGTTTATTTTAGAGAAATTCCAGGAAGTTATTTTTATGCCGTCCTCGATACACTTTTAATTTGAACGATTCGTGAGCGTAGCTTTTGTAAATTATGATAGAAACATTTTAAGCAATTCACAGGAGCAGCATTTCGAACGGTTATGGTTGCGTGGCCGGCAATTGTATTCTGAAATTTGATAGTGTATACTGATTTCGTTCAAGCTTAGTTTAGAGTATAGATGTTTTGTAAATTTAAACTTCTGCACAAATATTATCCAAGCTTAGACTAAAGTACCAATATTGTTTGAGCTTAGCTTGAAGTATAGATGGTTGTAAATTTAAACTTCGGCACATATATTGTCTAATCATTCGCTAAAGTACCAATATTGTCTAAACTTGAACTTGCGTGCAGATATTCTTTGAATCTATACCGCACCGGAGGCTGACGCTGCAATTATTTATATCTCAAGTATTCATAATTGTCACCCTTATTTGTAGGTATCAGACACGAACAGTTGCCTCACGATAGTATCATTTAGACTAACGAGTCTTGTAAACACGTGTGTAATTGAAACAAACTGCAATACTGGCTTCCCAGTAATTTTGGCAACATTAAATCAGTTCAATAACTGACGATGAGCACGCATGTCTTTGACCATCAGTGGGACATTTGAGAGCATCCTGGTCCCTGTCTTATTCTTGCATGGGACATTTGAGAGCATCCTGGTCCCTGTCTTATTCTTGCATGGGACATTTGAGAGCAAACTGGTCCCTGTCTTATTCTTGCGAGGGACATTTGAGAGCATCCTGGTCCCTGTCTTATTCTTGCATGGGACATTTGAGAGCATCCTGGTCCCTGTC
>JACJUY010000984.1:22449-68733 GCA_014220935.1 Platorchestia sp. MABIK | reverse complement strand
CTGGCATTCAGATAACTTCATCGAGAAGGTGGACGAAAAAAGCATATTCTCAGAAAACTGTAGGAAGCATTTTCGTGATCCAGAGAGAGAGAGAGAGAGAGGGAGAGAGGAAGCAGTTCTGAGGGAATCGTTCAGATTGGAAGATTATTGGTGTTCCGCCGTGTAGAGCGTAAACCAATACCCAATATTCACACTAGTGGATTGGAGCAACACGGAGACCTAATCTACTTTAGGCTTGGCCAACAACACCCCAATAAGCTTACTTACGCCTTCAATATGAGTGTTATTAGGGAGGGAAAATATAGTTGGGGTATTGGCCTGATGATACCAGAATTTGAGTTTGTGATTTTCAGATTCGCGCAGTTATTTTAGAATTTTTTTTTGGGTGTGTGGGTATGAATAAAAATCTTCAAAATGTTTCAAATCTAAAGCCAAAGACTATAGCATCGAAAGTTCATTATCCACTATATGTGCTCTACATTCCAGGTGATCATTTTATGCATCATAATTAAAATATTTAAATATTCGGTCACCTTTATAAACACAGCCTCCAAAACTTTGAATAATGGCGCAAAAGAACTCTTTGTGTGTTAATTAGGCTTGTGTTAATAGATTATTTTATCAGTGGTGCTAGGTCCCTGGAACTACGGACTTCGTTACTGTTGTTAGAATGACTTGATATTTTTTGAATTGTGTGCAGCCCTCGCCGTACGTTTGACCAAAAATACAATTTGAGGCCCGACGTGAACCTCAACTCTCAATTTAGGTCAGAAATTTTTTTTAGATCTTACGTTAACCTTAGTTCTTAAACAAAATTTTAGACCTAACGTTAACCTCAGTTCACACTTATATATTGACGTGAACTTGAATTTTTCGATTTAACTAGACTTGATCTTAGCCCAAGGGACCGAAGTCGATGCTTTCCGCTCGTAGTCGCCTTTTTTCCTTTGAAATATCCGAAAAAGGAGTCCAAGAAAGAACCTTCAAACTCTGTAAGATATTGATGCTCTATTGCTGGTTTTGCAGTTGAGATGCCTGTTGGCGGACAGCTTGAATATGAAGGTAAAAATCATTTGATTTATACATATGGATGAAGACGTAAAGATGTTGAATTAATGGTGTAGAAAATCATAACGATGACAAGGTAAACATAATAAAGGGAAACATTATTGAGATGGCAATCCTCGTGTTGATTATGATGTTAATAATGTCAATAATAGGAGTAAGAACGAGAAAGATTTTGATAAAAAAAAAATAGATTGATTAAACGAAATCCCAGAAGACAGATATTCAAAATCAGACTAGGTCTCATGAATTAGTGGAACTTCAGCTCATCCCATCTCGTTCGCTGCGACTGCAATATCTGAGCTCTCACGCACAGTTTTTGCATCGGCCGCAAATTCGTGAGTTTTGTTCAGAGAATAATTGTTAAGAACGCGCTAAAGATTTGGGCAGAGGAAGAGTATAACTGATTTCTTGCGCCTGACAAGATCTGGGAGCGGCCATCGGCCTGACATTGCGAAGCAAGGAAGCAGGTAGCGCTTTTTATTGGACGCTATGAATGAGCTAGTGGTCCCAGGGCAAAAAGTATTCCGCCAGGATTTATTGAGGTGATCACTCCTGAAAAACCTTGGGGGTTTTGCTGAGTGGACTCGATTTACAGAGAGCCGAAGTATGTACTCAATGAAGCTTGCGAGTTATTGTCATTCTGCGTGGAAGATGGAAAAGATAGTTATTGGAAGAGCGCAATGCGCGATCGCAGTTGGCTGCAACTGGGTTGAATAACGTGTTCGTCGCTGGTCATCAAGAGATTGAACTCATGCTGAAGTGCCAGGTCTCTTCGATTTAATCAATTTTACCTAGAGCGAATAACTGTGAAAAATGATGTTGATTCAAAAAATGTCCTGACTATCATACTCAGAGAAAAGAGTGGAATGCCATTTTTTTTACCTCAAGCGAATAACCGTGAGAAATAATGTTGAGTCAGAAAATATCCTCCATATTACAATTGAGGAACAGATTTGAATGATAGCTTTCTTTGATTTAATCGATTTGACCTAATGCGAATTACCGTAAGGAAAATGTTGATTCGGAAAATATCATCACTTTCACAATCGAACAAAAGATTCGAATGTCAGATTTCTTAGATTTGATCAATTTGACCTAAAGCGAAAAATTGCAAGGTATAATGTTAATTAAATCAGAAAATCTCCTGACTTTCATAAACAAAGAAACAATTCTTAGTTCTTGTTGATGGACGAAAAGATCGTGAATCCTCGCTGACGTTCCCCCCTCAAGAGTTCTTCTGCGCCATTATTCAAAGTTCTGGAGGCTGTGCTTATAAAGGTTACTGCATATTTAAATACTTTTAATTATGATGCGTAAAATAGTCACCTGGAATTTAAGTAATAATTTACATTTAGTAAATAATGAACTTTCGATGCTACAGTCTTTGGCTTTAGATTTGAAACATTTTGAAGATTTGTTCACTGTAAATAAGGACGTTGTTTCAAGAGAGAAACAGAAAACAGTTTAATGTTTGAAAGTCAACAGAGTTTGAATTGTGGGCCAAATAAGCTGCGAGGCTTCAATAGCAATCTATCAGCAGAGGAACACATTGTGGAGTTAAGGGCAGAAATAGACACGCTGTACTCCAAAACAAAAGTTCTAACACACAAATGGCTGAGACATAACACAAAGCAGGTACGTTTATTTGAAATTTTCATGTAGTAAAATTACAGAGCCTAGTCAACATTTTTCCCTAGAACTGCTCGTTGAAGTTATTGAACACGAATTTTAAATTTAGAAGAAGTAAAATTAGAAAGTCTGGTCAATTTTTCTCCCCAAAATTACTGATATATGTTGTTGAACTTGAATTTTGAATGTTGAGGTTTTGAAAATGTAGAGTTTTGTTTTGAACAGTCTTAAAAATGTGTTTGTGATGTTGAGGTCCAGTCAACATTTTCTATTAGAATTGTAAAATAAAGCTATCGAACGTGCTGCTTTTTGAGTTTCCAAAAAAATTTGTTCTACTTAAGAATATCAATTTGTCTCTCAGTAGATGTGTTCACTTTTCATCACTAACGTTGTTTTGCTTCCAACAGCCGAGAGCTAAAATTTATTCTGAACTTAGCTTAATTTTTGAATTAACATTAATTTCACGAGAGGAACAGTTATAATTTATGTAACCCGAGAAAGATTTCAGTCAGTTGTTGCTCGGAAATAAATGGTTTAAAGAGTCTAAGATTAACTTGTCCTTTTCAGCCCGTTTGGTGTCTAATCTAGTATACTTGAAGGTAGGAAAGTGCTGAAGTGGACACTGCTTAATTCCTAATGTTTCTGTGTTCCATTTGTACTTTTCTAATAGCTTCCAGCCATATGGTTGAGTTTTGTCCTCAGTGGGGTTCTCAACCACGTTTTGATGATGAGTTAATTGTTTTGAAATTAGGAGCAAAAAAAGGCATCTTGGGATCAGCATTCATTGTCTGAAAAATACCAAACGCAAATACATTTTAAAACTATTCATTCTTTTATTCCATCGCAAGTCATTCTCCACACATCTTCAAAGCCAAAACACATGTGCGGTCCATAGAAGTTCACCATTAACTTAAAAAATTCATGCCAAAAATTTATCTAAGAAGGATTCATCCTTTTTTTCATTGCAAGTCATTCTCAACACATCTGTAAAATCTGAACACATTTGCAGGCCATTGAAGTTCGCCATTAACTAAAAAAAATCATCCGAAAAACTTACTTAAAAATGAATCATTCATTTATTCCATCACAAGTGATTCACCACACATCTGCAAAGTCTTTCCGCATTTACAGGCCATAAAAGCTCACCATCAACTAAAAAAATGGAACGAAGTATTAATTTAGAAAGGATTCATTCTTTTATTCCATCGCAAGTTATTCTCCACACATCTTCAAAGCCTAAGCGCATTTGCAGTCCATAGAAGTTCATCTTGCTGAAGGCACCTCTGCCGTTCAATATTTTTAGCAGGTTGTCTTCACGGTGTCTTGAGACTGACTCTCAGGCAGCGCATCCATCAATCATTTGCCCACGCTTTATGCTTGGGGCCAGACAAAGTTTTCTGCGTCCCTTAGCAAAAAAATGGAGTGTAATGCGGAGTTTTTACCGCCGGCCGCCGGAAAAAACATGATCCGCAATCCAGCCAATAGATTTGAAAGAATAGAATGATCTGCAATCCCGCCAATAGGCTTGAAAAAGTAAAATGTTCCGCCATCCCGCTAATAGATTTGAAGGAATAGAATGATCCGCAATCCCACCAATAGATTAGAAAGAATAAAATCATCCGCAATCCCGCCAATAGACTTGAAATAATAAAATGATCCGCAATTCCGCCAATAGATTTGAAAGAATAGAATGATTCGCAATCCCGCCAATAGATTTGAAAGAAAAAATGATCCGCTATCCCGCCAAAAGATTTGAAACAATTGACTGGAAATTAGAGTTCTTTTTGGGACTGAAGTTGTTCTAAACCCTCATGAAATGTAATGCTGATGAATTTGAATAATTATGCTAGAAACTGTAAACTTTTAGGGGCAGAAATGGTTTTAGTCCATTAAACTCGTACATAATGATTAAAATGGNGATCCGCAATCCCGCCAATAGATTTGAAAGAAAAAATGATCCGCAATCCCGCCAAAAGATTTGAAACAATTGACTGGAAATTCGAGTTCTTTTTGGGA
The DNA here is from genome assembly GCA_014220935.1 of Platorchestia sp. MABIK. Taxonomy (NCBI): domain Eukaryota; kingdom Metazoa; phylum Arthropoda; class Malacostraca; order Amphipoda; family Talitridae; genus Platorchestia; species Platorchestia sp. MABIK. The sequence goes on along the minus strand of JACJUY010000984.1, from coordinate 64,020 downwards.
CTGAAGTTGTTCTAAACCCTCATGAAATGTAATGCTGATGAATTTGAATGATTATGCTAGAAACTGTAAACTTTTAGGGGCAGAAATGGTTTTAGTCCATTAAACTCGTACATAATGATTAAAATAGATTTAACTGAATATACTGGAAGCAATGCAGTTTTTGAGGCACTAATACAGAGCGATTTTTGAATTTAGAGCCTAAAAGAAAATTCAAAAACTCTTGTATTTATGAATGAATTTAAAAAACAACGACTTCATGAAATCTTGAAAAATTCTAGTTTATTTTGATAACCTTTTAAAAATAACATTCTTCATATTATTACAGACTCCTGAATGCAGAAAAAAATCGGCACGATTACGCAGGCTGTTCATTTGGGAGCTGGTGAGATGAGATCCAATTCGCTGGATTTCTTTCTCGATGGATGCCTTGATCTGGTGTAGATTTGTTAGTTTTCCACGGTAAACTCTTCCTTTAAGGTACCCCCATAGGAAAATATCCAAGGGTGAAAGGTCAGAGGGAAGATGGCATCTCAAAGGAAGATGAGTTATACTTTTGTCCAGCTCATCACGGCAGGTAACGCTAAAATCGAATTCATTTTTCACTTGAATGTGGTTTTTATGCCAGACTGTGTATCTCTGTAACAAACATATCCAATAAAACTAGTACTAGTATTGATCAGGTTTTCATGATAATTGTTTTTAAATCCGCTAAATAATGCATGAATTACTAAGTATTTTTCTAGAACCAAGATTTTAAAATCTCCTTGTAGTACAAAAGAGTTTCAAGAGCTGAATTAGACTCTCAAATTGTGACTTAAATGATCAAGTTTTGCAACATTTACTTCTCCACAGGCCCATAAACAGTTCACTCTGCTTTCAGCGCGCCTTGCGTACGCGTCTTTTGCTTTTGAATATTTAAAACAGATTTGAATTTTCCTGTAAAGGAGTACAAGGAAATCCCGGCAAGTTTTTCTAAAGCAAAACAGGAGTATATTTTAAGCTCCTTGCAAAGCGATCATAAAATTTAAATACGACAGAAACTCAAGCTACAGAAACTGTTCTCACGAAAGTCACATGCTAAAAACATTGAAGTCGTTAGAGCTCGCTGCTCGACTATACTGCTACATCGCTTCACTGCGAGTATTTCCACGAGAAAGTTCTTTGAGAAATTGAACTATTCGATTTGAATTTTCAGCATTGCTAGGAAAATACTGCTGCAAGTACACAATGCAAGATAGGTGAGCCAGTCGGCGATTGAGAATAAATAAATTTAAAGTTGTTGAATCGTTCTGCTCGACTTTACTGCTATGGCGACAATTAACATTGGTGGTGCCCTCGAAGGGGTTAAATATTGTGGATCAAAACACAATCTAAGCTACAGGTAATTCCCCACCAGTGCTCCTTCTAATTTCACATGACTTATGAGTCTTTTACCAAGTGACTTTTGAGAGAAATGTTTCTGTACCTTGTATTTATAAAATGGTGAAATTTTACAATCGCTTTGCATCAAGTTTAAAATAACCTTTGTTTCACAAATTACTTTTCTAAAAAATAAAAAATTAGTTCATAGGACACACCATTGACTTAATTCAAATCAAATTTTTATACCCTGAGCATGTTAAAAACCTTGCTGAGACATGGATGTACCAGCATGTACAATTTGGAGGACAAACCATTGCCCTACTTCAGATCTCATTTAATATAAAAAGCAAGTGAAAAAACTTGCTCAGGCTTTAACATACCAGGAAATACCATCCACATGACACATCATCGACTGATTGAGATCATATTTATCCTATCCTTGTGCAAGTTAAAAACCTTGTGGCGACTTGAACGTACCAGCATACACAGGACACACCATTCATCTCGTTCAGACCAGCGTCAAACATCGAGTTAATTAGGAACTGTAGATGGTAGCGAGCCAACTCACAGAAAGTTACTTGGACGAGCCTAATAGTTTAAGTTGCACGATGCAGAAAAACACGCAACCATATTTTTACAGTAGTTTTATTTTTCCGGTGCAACTACCACCGTTTTATCATTCAGGTTATGCATATTTTCGAAGTTCTACTATTGAACTGTAGGGCTGGTCTCGAGTAACCGGTAGCTTTGTCTTCGTTTTGCACCACTGGGTTCCGTATCGCTTTGAAAATGTCCGCCTATATTTTAAGGGCAAAATTCGACCCTCAAATGGTGCCATCAATGTTCTACACCGTAACGCATTTGAGATTTAGATTATCCAATCACTTCCACGACCAGGTGTGTGCACCATGTACAACACACTTGAGATTTAGGTAATCCAATCCCTTCCATGTGTGCGCACATCATTAACAACTCACTTGAGATTTAGATAATCCAATTACTTTTATGACTAGGTGTGTGCGCACCATGTACAACACATTTGAGATTTAGGTAATCCAATCCCTTCCATGTGTGCGCACACCATTAACAACTCACTTGAGATTTAGATAATCCAATCCCTACCATGTGTGTGCGCACCATATCAAGCGTGCATTACTGCGCACCGCCGCGAGTACGGCAAATGAACAATCAAATGTGCATTGCGGCCTACAAGCTGCTCTGGCTGGATAACATTAAATGTTGTGTGGGGCGGAACTGTTTCACACTTGCAGCTGAGAGCTGGAAGCATCGGATTCAAGCTGCTCGCTTCAGAACAAAACCTACTTGAAAAATGGGAAATCATGAATTGGAATTCAGTGAGGCAGAATTATGCGAGGAAACAAAGTCGTAGAATATAACGTGAGCTCCTTGAGTGCAAATGCATTGATATTTGTGAGCTCTCGATTTTGGCTTCGTTTGTAAGATCATATTTCGATGAAGTAGTTCAAGATGAACGATCCAGATAGTGTGACTAACTTTTTTGGTTAAAAAATGAATGATGAGTTTTCAAGGTTGGAAACGAGGTATATATTTTATTGAAAAAAAATTCAAAGCTTAGTGTCCATCTCTTTGACTTTCTTCATTTTCCAAATTGAAATTCAAATATTTTTTAGTAGGCATCATGTCCATCCTCTTTTTTCAGGCAGTTGACAAAGGATCTGTACATAGCGCAAAATATTAAACAACTGCTGTCCTCAATTCTCAATGATTTGAATGGGGTTTTGACAGCGCTTTTTACTGTAAGAACATCGCCGTTGGAACGTTTTAGTGATCAACAAAAAAGTTTACATGCATCTTCAAGCGGGTACATTCAATATTTCCTTCTTTAAATGAAAAAAAGTTCGCAGTGTTTCAAGTGATTACTTCAAAAGTGATTCACGAAAACAGTCGTCATCACCTATCACAACAGTCTAACTTAGTATGCTCGTAAAAAATGGCTTTATTGATGAAAAACTGAATGATGCGAAATGCAGGATGCAGGAAAACACGCAACCATATTTTTACAGTAGTTTTATTTTTCCGGTGCAACTACCACCGTTTTATCATTCAGGTTATGCATATTTTCGAAGTTCTACTATTGAACTAATTAAATAACTATACGTAAGTTTACAGGACACATCTTTAGCTGCATTGCAGTCCGCAGATAGAAGAGCCACTCGTCGATGCTTCGTTATTAAAGTGCAAAATAATAATTATTCTGTCAATTCCAGAACACCAATAATAATTATGTCAATTCTAGAGCATTAATAACTATTCAGTCAATTCTAGAGCATTAATAATTATTCAGTCAATTCTATTGCATCAATGATTATTCAGTCAATTCAAGAGCATTATTAATTATTCAGTCAGTTCTAGAGCATAAAAAATTATTCAGTCAATTCTAGGGCATTAATGATTGTTCAGTCAATTCTAGAACATTAATAATTATTCAGTCAGTTCTGGCGCATTTGCATGGTGCGGATGCGGCTGCTGCATACAGAGCGAACATCTTTTGCTCCGGTGGCTCCCACTCCAAAGGACGCGCTGCAGGAGCGCGGCCAGCATTAAGTGCTGAATTTTGTGTTCGAATTATGGATTGAATGAATGCACTCTCAGAGATGGCATAATGTGATTAAATTATAAATTCTACTGGAAACTTCGCGTTCTGCTGCTTTTAGTGGATAGAATCTGAAGAGAAATAAATACATACTGCAAGTAAGCGAGGTTTGCGGGGCGTATTTCTCTGTATGAGCGTTTCTGAATTAGTAAGACTGCAGGTTCGTAAAGGGTTATCCTTCCTCTTACTGGATCTTCTGATGTTAATCCTTAACTGACCAAATGAAATACTTAACAGTATCTGCCTGAATGCAGTTCTCACTACGAATTTGCGGTTGACTATGCAAGTACTTCCAATTTTCTGTAATCCATTTGTTGGTGAGCAACGATGGGCACTCAAGTTACAGTTTCCAATAAACTGCTGCTATGTATAATTCTTTACATTAATTTACAGTATATTTAACAACGAGCCACTTATTCCTAATTACTGTGAAATGCCTTCACTTTCACATCCATCGAATTTCGTTTCAACTCGTCTTACATCTTCGGTAGACTGGCCACCGTAGCCGAGTAGTTAAGAACGCGCACCTTTCACCAGGCTGGTCGGCTGTGTGAATTCCGTCATTGCAGCCCGGTGGTTCTCCCTGTTGGGAAAAAGAGAACTCAGCCATAATACCCTACTCTTCTCAGGCATCGGAAATGGGTACCGATTTGACCTGGGGTAACCGTAGTTGCGTCCTGATGTTAACTATAGGCAATAGTAAAAGAAATATACAAGATAATATTTATCACACCTGATTAAAATCATACGTTATTGGTATTAAAAAAACATCCTTCGCTTCCCAAAGTAACACCAGCACCACTCTACTTTCTCTCCACAAATCTCGCCAGCACAAACGTACATGCTCGTGTCGAATCGAAGCTACTAGACATGTGGTCACCAGGTTGATTTTAAACTCATCTAATGCTGAAGCTTGCCCACACCATTTCAACACAACGTTGAAAAAGTCACGTTTTCTTTGGGGCGTCCGTTGCAAATTCCAGCTGACTAACTTATTTAATTTTTAGTCACAACTGAAGAGAACGAATTTGTGTTGAGAATCATGACAGCTGCGACCGAAGCCAAAGGTTTCGCACACAGCGCGCGCGATGAAGCTTCTTTGAAAACTTGCAGCATATGTCATTCCAATTCACGATCGAAATGCTAGAATGTTTTACGCAAGGATTACAAGCATCGACAGTTCTAACTTTCAACAAAGTTTTCGACCCAGTTTGCTTAGGGTGCGAGATCAATCATGTCAAACCTTCGGCATGATGCACCGTACCTCAAAATGATACTACATATGAACTACGTGGAATATTAGATCTCAATGCAAAACTCAAGCAAATTCTTCGAAATAGCAGAGTTTCCGTGCGGTACGGTGCCGGCTCCTTGCTTCCATTTGTGTGTTTATGTAGCATTAAATCCAGGGGGGAAGTCAAAATACTAATTACTCTGTCATGGATGTTTATTACGGAGTCCACTGCAATTTGCATTTAGGTAGGGCGCAAATTGAGGTGCGCAGCGATAAACAGGAATATAATTATTGAATCACACGCTTCTGGAGAGTTACGTTGAAGTCCAACGTAACTTGCAGAGCACGAGGAGCCACGCAACATGTTATCTGTAACTAAAGAGGATTTGTTTTCTGTAACTAATGAGGCTTTGATATCAAACTAAAGAGGCTTTGTTATCAAACTAAAGAGGCTTCGTTATCAAACTAAAGAGGTATTGTTATCAAGCTAAAGAGGCTTTGTTATCAAACTAAAAAGGCTTTGTTATCAAACTAAAGAGGCTTTGTTATCAAACTAAAGAGGCATTGTTATCAAACTAAAGAGGCTTTGTAATCAAACTAAAGAGGCCTTGTTATCAAACTAAAGAGGCATTGTTATCAAACTTAAAAGGCTTTGTTATCAAACTAAAGAAGCTTTGTTATCAAACTAAAGAGGCTTTGTTATCAAACTAAAGAGGCTTTGTTATCAAATTAAAGAGGCTTCGTTATCAAACTGAAGAGGCTTTGTTATCAAACTGAAGAGGCATTTTTTTCAGAGCTGAATCGGATTTCACTTCACAGGTAATGGTAAACATGATTGATGTCTGCTTATGTCGTTGCGATTTACAATTGTGTGTGATAATAAATGATAAATAAATAATAGATGCTAGTAGGGTACAATTGGTGTTAACGTTTGGGAATTTGTGTAATTTTGAGCACAAAATCGAAAACACATTGAGTTTCCTGCTCTAAACGGGCATCAAGGTCATTTAACTGAAATTGATCTTAATTCATGGTTTTTTACTATTCATATGTACGATCCAAACACAGTTTCCATTTCACTGGAGCCAAAGTTTGGAATTTTATCCCGGCTGATATTCATGAAATAGGTCACGTAAAGTTTTTAAAACTAATCTTAGATTTCTACTTCTATCAAAATATTTACGACACTAAATAAAAGACAAATATATGTTACTACCTGTCTCAAATAGATTAGATAATTTACTACAGAATGAAATTGTTTCTGAGTCTTTCTTAAAATGTGCTGTTCTCTTTTGGCTCGTTTAAGATGATAGTTATTAAAGAATTGAATTTTGCTTGAGTCTAGTTTTATAAATTTTATAAAATTATTACGAATTTTTATCAATTCATTAGCACATAAGCTGATAAGTCCAGCACACAACTGAGCTTAGTGCACTAGGCTAAAGATAAATGAACTTATTTTCATGTCATCATGATTGAATTCCTTAAAAATCGTTGAGTATATTCTAACCTAAAAATAAATATATTGAAATTTGTCTTTTATTTTAGAGTATTGAAGCAATCTTCTTAGTGTTTCAAATGTGACAGATGAAGGATTCAATTCCATTAAAATATTTGAATTGTTTAAAAATGTGGTCGAAGATGAACATGGTTCAAACAACACATCTACTATTTTATTCATGTGAAACAACAACATTTTTAACACCCAGAGGAATCATATTCCAAGAAAAACACAAAAGGCTATCAATGAATTGAGCCCTAGAACCAGTAAAATCAATTAAACCAATGACTTCCTATTTCCCAAAGTAATCATAATCCAAGAGCAATAAGAAGCTAACGATAGATTAATTAAGCCTTATAGCCCGTGGTAAAAAAATAAAAATAAAAAACTTCCTATTTCCTTAATAAAATCATAATCCAAGAGCAATAAGAATGCTAACACTGAATTTAGCTTTACAATCCGAGGTGAAATCAATTAAAGTCAATAACTTCCTATATCGTAAAGAAATCACAATCCAAGAGCTATTAGAATGTTAACGATGAATTGAGTCGTAGAGGCAGGGGTAAAATAAGTTAAAATCGATAACTTCCCATTTCCTTAATAAAATCATAATCCAAGGGCAATAATAATGCTAACGATGAATTGAGCCTTAGAGCCCGGGGTAAAATCAATAGCTTCACGAGACCCACTTCCTTAAGCCGCGTCAATTATTGCAGTGGCTTCCGAACTGAAGGTGCTCATCAACTAACAAAACTCTTCTGGGATTTAACTGCAAGGCTTTATTTATCCTAAAGGATTTGTGTGAACCCTGTCTACTTCTGAAACTATGGTACTGAATAAAGTTATTGTTAATCCAAAATACCATGGTTTTTCTCTACAGTCCCCAATTACTGCGAACTATTTGAAGCATTATTCGAACTACTTGGCTTATTTGAAAGTAGGGTTGTGTTTTGCAGTTCGCTGCTCGATGTCTTCATACTTGGGAGTTAAGTGCTTGAATTTTTGAGGCCTCCATGCTCTAGAGGGGGACGAGTTCCTCTCTTCGAAAATGAGGAGCCACTGAAAACGTTTGCTTTCAGGGAAGGGAAAAAGCTGAAGAACTTTTGGACATAGCTCTTGCGACTCCACTGTTGAATTTCATTGAGGCGATGATTTCATTCCATCAGATGTATGTAAAGAGAACATGTATTCATGAAGAGTTTTGATATTGAAAATAAAAATTATATTTCAGCGGCTAACAAACATTCATTTTTTTAAAGTTCCTATGTAACTAAAATAATTTCGTGTGGCAGCAACTGCCATGTCAGCTTATGTTCGCTTTAGTTTCGGTGAGAGAAAATATAAGGCAGGATCTATAAATCTCACACGGAGAAATTTATTCCCAGAAATGAGAAACAGCAACAAATGAGAGCAAATCATTCCACGAAGGTTCCATCCACACAAAACAAAGCGCTAAGCACGGAAGGGTCAGATAAATAATTCACGCGACGAGGAATTTATGATCAAGAGGAGAATAGGAAAAACAACAACGGTTTTGAATGTACTTGGATGGAATATTCATAGGTGCAAAGCATTGGAATGCATGTTGCTGCAGTCACAGTGCCTTCGTAGTTAAGATTTCAACTTGTTAAACACAAGCATTACATTTACGTCTTTATTTCCTAAGTCCCAAAGAACACAAATGTGAAGACGTTCAGTAACCCTATGTAATCCTGAAATTACCTTAGAATTTTTGTTCGCCGTCACAGAGTCACGTGCGTGAACACCTGAATTTCTAACCGATGGAAGAGATAAAAATAGCATGTTGAGCTCACAGTTGACACTTTTATTTTATTTTTTAAAATTAAAGTTTCATACGATGTCAAGGAATCATTAAATTCACTCGCAAATAATATTTTATTTTCACATCCTCTGAACAAAAATTATTTCAATACACGCAGCTAAAACTTACGCTCGAAAAGATTTTACTCAATTCATCTGAATTAAAATCCGTTCTAGAACTGCATTGAAGTTTCGGGCATATGGAAACATTTTAAACATTTTTAAATAATGACTATTTAGCTATGTGTTCGTTCCATGTATTATGATTGTAAAAAGTATGGATTCTACATCAGCGCAATAAAAGGAACTGTAACTCTGCAACCAACCCCGCGTTCAAGAGTAATTTCTGTGATATGTAGTTTTGGTAATGACTGATTTTAATGCTTTCACCTTAGTTTCCAGTCAAAGAAATCAATCCGAATTGAGTACTCCTTTCTAACACTGGAATCGGAATGAGTCAAAATATTATATTATTGCATTAAGAATGAAGCTTGAATTCACTTTCTGATTTTTTAATTCTGATCACGTTTACCTGAAAATTTTTTTTTAAAAAACGTTTCTACTAAGTGAACAAATTTGTTTACTATGAAGCCTAAAAACACACACACATATCTTCCACGAATTTAAAATTAATGAAAGACTAAGAGATCTTTCGAGTTGTGGTGAAAACGAGCTAATTGAAAAAAATGATCAATTTTCCTATGCTCTATTTTACTTCTGATCTTCATAATTTTTTCCCCACCCGAAAGTCTCGTATGTGTTAAAAAGGAAGAACAATGCCTTTTTTCCGGGATCTATCTGCAAAAAAATATTCCGTGTGCACTCTTTTGAAAATACTAGACACTCAAGAAATTACTGTGAGAATACCACCGTATTCTCAGCCGCTGTTTTGCGGGCCTTCTGATTAATAAATCAGCCTCCTCCAGACCTGAAAGTAACAAAATACACACATTCACCCACAGAATCGACATCTACACAAAAGGATTATCCATAATCTCTACCGGAACTCTCCTTTTGTGGATTACTTATTATCTTTCGGTGCTCACTCAAAACCTGGCGGAATATATTTGGCTTACCGGTGCTCTCCGTTAAAATGAAACACATTCACGCACTAGAACACATCTCCCGTAAACACACATTCACGCGGAGAACCGACATCTACACGAAAGGATTATCCATAATCTTTAGGTGCGTATTCAAACATGGCGGGATATTTCTATGCTCTCCTTTTGTGTGGTTGCAGGCGCGAGAGGCAGCTTGCTGCAGGCTCTGGAGGTGCCACAATACGCGTTCGTGTCGGGCACCGCCACGCTGCGCTGCGTGTACGACATGAGCGACACCAAGCTCTACTCCCTCAAGTGGTACCACAACAACACCGAGTTCTACAGATACGTGCCCACTGAGAGAAACGGGCCCGTCAACATCGGACCCACCGATATTTTTCTCCTTCATGTGAGTTTATTCATGAATTGTGTATGCTACGCGAGTTGTATAGCTTACGTGATAGTTTATTACACTCGAGTATACTTTTTACGCGAGTATTTTATTTTACGCGAGTTGTGTATTTTACGCGATTAGTGTATTTACGTGAGTAGTGTGTTTTATCCGATGGTGTATTTAATGCGAGTAGTATACTTTACGCGAGTAGTGTATTTTAGGCGAGTAGTGTATTTTACGCTAGTAGTGTATTGTGTACAAGTAGTTTACAAAGGACGGATTTTAAGCGAGTAGCACACGATTTCGTATACTACTCGAATTTTCTAGTTTTTCTATATTTTTCTTTGTTATATGGATTTCTAAAAGTATGTGTGTTTAACGAGTGGTAAATGATATTTTGAAAACAATTGATGGAGAGTGAATGCAGGATTTAAAACATTAATTGAACGGAGTTATAACGAGGGGAAGAGAGTAAGTGTGATCATGAGTATCATGCTTGTTGAATGAGAACGATGATGGAGCACTTTTACATGGAAATTAACTGTCTCCCAGTGATATATACATGATTTCGTTAAAAAAATTCGTTCCTTAAAGAAGTATGAAAATACAGAAATAAATGAAGTCTGAGAATCAGAAGGTTTAGGGACAACACAAATTACAGATTTGACTGAAGACCATTATTTGATAGGTGAGCTGGTCGCTGAGACTTTTCAATTTCACTTCCCATCCATGCGTGGTTATTGTTCATTTTTTAACGCAAACGTAGTACCGGGAAATAATACGACTAGAAATAAACATAACAGGAAAAACTGTTCAGTTGATCTATCTATAGTGACTCATAAAGTGTATCATTCGAAATGAATTTAGATGGGGAATTAAGCAGTGCTGCATTAAGTGAGACAGCAATGAGAAGATGAGGAATTATGCAACTAATGCGCTCCCTTGAAATATTTGGAGAAGAGGGAAAATTTCGGGAATATTAATAAATAAGATGAACGTTTGTGCTGCATTTTATAAAAACATGGCTAAACCTAGCTTGTGTTCTAACGCCATTTTCGTTGCATGCTTAGCGTAGATGAATTATTTTGAAACTGTCCGGAGAGAGCTGATGATACTAAATTTTGCTGCTACAATGCAGTTTGCATTATATGGGAGGAGGTCAGACTTCGTCATGGTTTGAATTTTGATTGAAGTAGCTCACTGAAATCACTTTACAGGATTAAGGTGAATCTTTTGAACGGGTGAACGAGGCTGAAGTGAAGGTGAAATGGAGGCTATGAAAGCACCTACGGAAAGTAAAACTGAGCTTTTTTCGGAATGCGACTATGCTGCCGGGTTGTTTTCAAGGAGCTCATTTTGAACAATGCCCAATTTTTGAGCTCGAAAGGTGGTATGTTGTTCACTTTTTATTGCCAACGCTTCTGTTAATCATCAAGAATTAGCCACGTGATAAATCTGTCAGCCTTTTCGACGAAACATTGAAGCTTGCATGATGACCGATATTTACTTTTATGTATGACTTTGGGAACGAAATTGGCAACGATCACGCTTGGAAAAATAAGTAATTGCTTGTTTCTTTATACTTACCCAGCTTTGATATAACCACTCGCTATTTTCCTAAGCGAACACTTGTGAGACGTTGAACGATAGTAATCTTAAGATACAGTGAATATGACAGTTCATTTATATTTATGACTACAATCGACCTATGTTGTGTATTTTTCCGAATTCATGGTTGCTTTCTCTGAAAACCTCCGCAGTCGACGAATGGGGATGGAACAAGCGTGAACTTTTTGAGTGCGTCGGATTTGCAAGTCCCTCGTGGCATTTTATTTTTTATTTTCCATTTGCTGATAGATCTGCAGAGTGACTAGGTCAGTCTAAAGCCTGGGCTTTGGATTGGTCTGCATGTGAGGGAATTTAAAAACTATGTTGTGGAATTTCGAGAGTAGCAATATCATCCCCTTCTTGACTCCCGCCCATGGTAGAATTAGGAAGCCTCTTCAGATTAGCGAATTAAGCTAGTTTAAGCCTCCCTAACCCACAACAAAAGGGTTGTAAAATAAGAAAGGATGAAGGTTCCGCTCAGTATGAAGTAAAGGAACGTTAAATCTATGCACAAGTTGCACTCTCACTCAAGATTCCCTGCTTATAGAAACAGTAAGTTGGGAAGAAAGTTTATGATCCGAGACAAAAGTTTAAAAAAGGCATTAGAGGTACTGAAAAACAGGACAGCAATAAGCTGGACAGAAAAAAATGGTCCACAAAAAAAAAAAGCATATGTATTCTTTTTCAACAAAAAGAAGGCCTTCCTAACCCCTTCAACCTAGGACCGCTCATTTCCTCCTTACCTTATCGAGCTAATTCCCAGAGAGACAACAGTTGTTTCCCTTAAGGGAGAGGGGGAAGCATTTACAACTAACAGAACTCATTCTTATTTTCAAACTCGTATTGTCGCACTGTAAAGTAATGATATGTACAAAACTTGGGGTCGAAAATGTGGGGTGTAAAAAAACCTGGTGTAACATTACCACCGGATACGATGGCAAAACGATGATTAAATTTCTTAAATCATAAACTCATAACGAGAAATGCAAAGCTTTTTTGAAATTCAGGGATAGAATTCCTTTTACTTAGCCATAAGTTGCTACTGAAGTTTAAAGTAAAGTATAGATGTTGGTAGGTTAATTGGCTGTCTTGTTCATGGAATTTTTGAAGTACTGTTGTTTGCAAGCGCATGCAAACTCAGGCTAAATAAGTAAAATAAAATAAAGTAACGTGGCGTTGATCTGAAAGCACAATGTCCTATTATTGTTCGACGTGTGATTAACAATATAAACTAGTTCTTTTGGTCACTTTCATATTTTTCAGAAAATTTGTGCTGCCAGAAAGAGCGGAGATTGGAATTCATTCCACAAGGAGCTGTAAATACAAACTTACAGTAATTGTACATCAATCTTCGTGCTTCGCTCGAGCTGTCCCATTATTTAGGCGCGTATACCCTGACCTTTCTGATGATTACAACTGTTTTCTTTTGCAAGAACTCAGCGAAGTGGTCAAATCGTCGGGTTTCTTAGCCCCCGGTTATTTTTTCAAAGGTCAGGCTAAGTTTGGCCTTCTTACTGACAGGCCGCTGGCTGCGCTGTTCTGGTCACACAAAGGTCACTTCCTTAGCAGGACTCTCACACAATTCTACCCTCATCACTTTTCCAATTATTCAGCCTTGTGTACATCTTCGTATTTCAATTAACACGTGTAGAAGTAGAACAATTCCACCGTCAATACTATTCCAATTTTTCATCCATGTGAAATTGTGATCATCTTCGTATTTTAACACGTGTAGAACTAGAAAAAATTAACCCATATTAATTGAGTATCATTCGTTGTTAACTCTGAATTTCTTAATGATTTGAAAAGTTCAGCATATATGATTTTTCATAAAAATGTTACTATATGGACAATTTGCTTGCAAATATAAAAGGAGTGCTTTTTTAATATATATGGGGTGCTTTTTTCATCAGAGCTTGCGAAAATACACAGGCAATTTCATTCAATTCACTAATTTGAATTATTTTTAATTATGACAATTTTGCCAAAGAAACCCTAAAGTTATTGTCATGAGTAATCAAATGTCATTATGCACTCTTATGAAATCGAGCTTTATTTCGGATTATTGCACTAAAATGTTCAAAGACTATTGAAATGTAGGCTTGCGTATGATCCACATTTCCTCCCTATTATCATGTTTCGAAATGTGACAGACTCTAAACAGTTTGGAACATCATCCAGTTATTCGTTGTAAACATGATTTTAGGCTCTTGCCATGATATCACTTCAAGTGTTACTGCCCAGTCTAACTTTTTCGCTGCCTGCATGCATGGTTTTCGCCGCCCAAGGAACTAAATCCCTTTCGCGGCGAAAAACCTGCATGCTCCGGCGAAAAAATTAGACTGGGTATGTGATATCACTTCAAGTGTTACTGTGTGCTTGTCGGTCGACAACTGAACATTGTGACAGCAGACTTAATTTTTTTGTGTAGGTTTTGAGAATTACAAATCCTGGTTTAAGCTCTTGCTTTAGGAGTACAAGAGTCACTCGAGAGTCGTGCGAGATGTTACTAGTGAATAAAGAGGCATTGGTTACACCAACCCCAGATGCTCTCTCTCCTATAGCTTCTGCGAGTTATGGGCTTTATTTTGGCTAAACAGCCTTGAACATATGCTATAGTTACAGGCTACAGTTCCTGGACAGTGAGTTACAATGACGTTTCAGAAAAATGAAGAACTTATCGAACATGTGGCGGTCGCCTCGAAATATTCTCACGTTGCTGTCACTGAACACTGAGTTAGTTACATTGTCATTTCAGGAAACAATAAAATTACTTTCGCTAATTTTTTTTCTTCGCAGGATAGTGAGTTACAATATCGTTTCAAAAATAAAAAATAAAATTAAACACTTTCGTTAATTTTTTTTTCGTTGCAAGACAGTGAGTAATAATATAATTTAAAAAAATGAAAAAAATTTAAATGTTTTTTCGTGGCAGGAGGTGTCCCGAGACTCGCGCCACGTGACGCTGTCGCTGGGTCGCCTGACGGCGGCGGCGACGGGGACGTACAAATGCGAGGTGCTCGCCGAGCATCCCTCCTTCCGCACCAAGTCTGCCCAGGCCTTCATGACGGTCCTCAGTGAGTTTATTTGCGCATTTGTCAGCGTGGAAGTCGTTTTCAGTGAGTTTATCTGTGCATTTACCAGGTCAGGAGGCGCATATTACCTTTGTATTAGCCATCCTTCCTAATTTACGCGGCAGCGTCGCGTTGTTAGATAACAATACAAACGTTTGTGTGTGTGAGGGCGTGCAAGAAATGAGAACGACGCAAGACAAATTTGCCGTTATCAGATGATGAAAAACACTACGGTCGAGACAAAAATCCGGAGATTACTCAGCATTCCTGCTCCTATTTTTGCTCTTATTTCTTGTGGTTCTTTCTGAAGATGAACTGGTAGTTCTGCCGATTGTTTCAGTTTTTAAAATGCTATCATTGTTTTTATTATTAGTCGGGCAAATACTGAATTGTTTAGTTTGAGTCAGTCATCTGATGGAAAAGAAAAACCTCAATAAAGAAAAATTCACATACATGAATGGTTTAACGAGGGTTTCAAGTGCAACGCACTGTTCGATCGACATTGAACATTTTTGAGCTGTTACACCATCTGTGTGATGTAATTAAATTTAGGGCTCAGTTGCTAGCGTGTTGTAACCTAAATGCAGCGAATAATTATTTTTGTTCGCTGTTTATGGAAAGAAAGAAGAGAGAAAAAGAAAAATCGCTTTTTAAAAAAAAATTTGATACACGAGATGGATAACACATTAAATTTTAAAAATTCTTCATTTAATAAATGAGAACTATTGATCTAAATATTGATAGCGTATCAGCTTTTCTTCCAACACATGTCATCGTCAATGGCAACCACATCGCTGACAAATCCCTACCACCAACTTCTCTGCATTGCGAGTAAAATCAGCAGGGAACTTTCCAATAACTCAGTCGCTCACGTGATTGTAAAATTGACGATGAAAAAAGTTGCGCATTGCTTTCTCAATTACTGAAGAACTCTAAAGTTAGAACTCAGGAATAATGGCATAAACGTGTGAAATCTAATGTTTCATCATATGTTAGTAGCATTCAAAAAGAATTCATGGGAATCAAACTGTTACGATGCCTCAGAGATCTACGTAGAAAAAATTGAAGCGAAAAATACGTTGACACTACTGCTAATCATCAATAATCTGATAGGCCTATTGCAGTTGTTGAGTAATTGTTGATAAAAGCTGCATCTCCAAACTCTGAGATGAATCATTCTGTATATTTTTCTTATTGCTATGCGCAAAGAAATTGAGTGAAAGCGTACAGTACCAAAAAAAAGCATCGATACATTTTCAGCGTGAAAACATTTTTAGAAGGGATTTCAATTTTAGAATGTACATGTAGTTGCACCGCAAGTCAATCGGGAGAGATAGTGGTAATATGGTGTTGAAGAGCCAGTTTCGCTTCACTGTTCACCAACACCCCACGCTTCAGTGAGCTTCCGGTCCTAGATAAAAATTTCCAATACGTTGCTGGCTTGATATTTTATTAATTTCAATTTGAATTAATTAATTGAAATTTTATTAGAGATTCAAATACGTGATGCTTTTTGCTTCACTTTCGCGTGATAATTATACATACAATCAAGTTTCAAATCACAAAATTATTAGATCTCCACCAAATTAGAGCTGAAACTTGCTGCAACGAATCTGCACTGAAATAAATGGCCTTTACAACATGAGAAAATTAGCCTCTGAGTGCTCTTTCGTACCTACTTTATGGCTTTGAAGAAGATTTTGCATCGCGCTGACAAGATCCCAGATACTAAAAGTATTGTTGGATGCAGCTATAACAGCTGCCAGTCTCAGGAAAATATATCCTGGTCTTCCCAAAAACATTACTAACAGAACAATCCAACATCGGGAGCCGAATGATACTAAATTCTCAGCTTGGCGCGCAGTCGAGCAGTCTCAGCTCAAAAAAGAATTGTGGAAGAATGAGCCTAATTTCCTCTGAGAATTTGATTGGGCACCAAAGCAGTAGGAGGAGGAAGTGAAGTACAGTGACGACACTACCGTCCGGCTGGCCGAAATAAAGCTTCAAGATCGGGTGTTGCTCTTGTGATGTGTTCTTTGGCGAAACCGTCAGTCCAGAATCAAAGTAATTCTACTTCTTGTATGTGATTAAAATAATTCTAAAGACATTACGCGATTAAAACAGTTCTACCCCCAGTACACGATCAAAACTATACAACATCCAGTTCACGATCATAACAATTCAACCTCAGTATACGATTGAAACAATTCAACGCCCTTTCACGATTAAAAAAGTGCAACTCCAGTGTGCAATTGAAACAATGAAACCCCAGTGCACAATTGAAACAATTCACCTTCAGTTCACGATTAAAACAATTTAACCCTTAATGGGGTCGCTTGGGGTGTCTTTCGTGTCTATAGTGGTAGAAGTGGTCTCTATTTCCCCTTTTTGTGGAAATGAAGTCAACGAGCGAAGGTTGAGTGTGTGCTCGAATACAAAAGAATATTTGTGATTAGAAATTTTTCATACGGTCAAGGTAAAAATTCGTTAACTTGATGTTGGTTTTATTGGCTTGTGTTGTTTTTGGACTACTCTTAAAAGCTGAAATCCTGTTAGCTGCTTAGTTAGCTTGCGTTTTTTGTGATAATTATTTGGCCTCAGAATTATTTGCGTAAACTATTCGCGACAATAAATGTTAAATTCAGAAAGCCTCTGTTTAAGTCGGCAAAATAAAATTGATCTGAAGAAAAATGTTATAAATGAATTATGATTACATTCATCCTAGCGCTGTATTGCTGAGAAACAGTAAATTTTGAGTAGAATATCTTGCATTTGATTTATAATTTTTCAAGTGGAACATAAAAGCGGATAACACAGCTAAAGTTGACCAACCTACGCTTTACTCCAGCTTCTTAAGACAGTCTTAAAGACAACAATTTCATTTGAGCACTTGCTTACAATATAACTTTAATTTCAATTTTATTCCTAGAATGAAAATATCTATATTTTTAGTAAGTGATACTTGTTATTGCAGAGTGTGCAGTAATTGCAACACTGATAACAAGTTAAGCTTTGAGACGTATCTCATGAATTTCAATTCAAAGGGGCAACTGGGAAATTTTTGTTTTAATTGTTATGGTCTAATTAATTTATTAATTTACCAATTCAGGAATGGTGCTTTGCGCAAATTGAAAAATTAGTGTTAAGTTGCTCAAAGCAGGGACAGAAATTTTGTGAAGCCTTGATACTTGCGTTCTTTGGTCATTTATTTCTTAAATTTATATAGTTGTCAATATATAATACAACTGCAGACTTTAAATCAGAAACCCTGACATTTTCATCTTGATATCAATGTGGCTGTGAGGAAAACATTTGCGTTGCGAATGTTTTTAAACCTTGTATAGTTATTTGAGTACTGAGTTGGACAAAGAGCCATTAAATGATAGCAGCAATTGCATTCTCTCTCATGAAGCGTAAAAATGCTTCGCCTCAATTTCAACTTTGACGATTATCACGTAGCACCCACACGACTGGAGTACAAAAGCCCCCTGGAGCAGTTAAGCATTAGGGCCGATTGAACTGTGGCGACGGAAGCGATACAATCAGACCTGCTGTTCATGGTCGTGAGTTAGCGTTGGGTTATTGACCTCTCCTGTTGTCCTTAAATCCGTTTTTGCCTTATGGGATACAATCAGGGCTGCAGTTCATGGTCGTGAGCTAGCGTTAATTATTTATATCCAATTAATTTCTGATCCTTACGCTGAAGATAATTATTTTATTCTGGTTAATAAAATAATATCTTCCATGGTATGGCTGTAAAATGACATCACCTTATATTCGCCCAAGAAAATGACAGCAGTTTCGACTCTGGGGCCAAATTTGGTCTCATGTCGCGAAACTAGCTTCAGATGAGGTGTCCTCAGTATCAAAATTTTGATTAAAAAGTGTTTTTCATGTCTACAAAGTGCAAGCTTGCAATTTAGTGCAAATTGCAGACGAGTTATGTTCTTCAAGTTGCTGTAATAAAGAAACATTTTAAAACTTTGTTTATCATTCACTGTGACTTTAGGAAACAATTTAGCATACCAGAGCGCACTTGATAGCTACAGACATTAGGAAACAATTTACCATGCTAGAGCTCAAATACCAAAAAAGAAAGTATTTCCGATCAATGATATACTCTACCACTCAACCGGTAACCGTATGGAAAAAGTTGGCCACGCTTGCTAGTGTGCCGATAATAAAAAATGTCGAGACCAAATGTAGTGGTGCACTTCCGGGGCTTTGATGTTCACGTAAACCTCGGGGGAGGAAAAACGCGTCTGAATTATGTAGAGAACCGCCTACGAGGACAGACCTTTTCTGAGATTCATTGCTTCCGTTATGCCTCCTCGCCTGGAAATGAAGTGTGTCATGGCTTCGAAGCTTTACGTGACTCAAAACTCAAAGAAAAATTATTATCATCTTAGATGGAACGCGATGTTCTGTTTCTTATGTCAATGTAGCTATAACTGCCAGCTGCGCAAGTATCAGTTTTATCATTCTTCAGAAATTGAATTGGATCGAAAATTTGGAAAGACGCTAGTGATAGCTCATTTTTTGCACTTGATAATATCTGATGTTAGAAAAAAAATATGCAATCTGAATGCTTTCAGAAATTTTCCCGTAAATTACAGCAGAAATTCATACGGGAATTAACTTCACAAGCTCTTTTGTCTGTACAAAGCGACATAGGTTAGCTGAAATGCTCTGCCGAGAGTGATGTAGAGACGATCATTAGGGTTCAAACTGCGAGTGTAATAACTAGTGAGCTCGGAGGGTAAATGAGAGATCATAAAGCGCTCGACACAAAAAAAGAACTCCTTCAAAGTGCGAGTGGAAATCGTAAATTGAGCGCTGTGCTCGTTCGCGTTTTTCAAACCGGCCAGCAAACGGATTAGGAGAGCAGTTTTACAGCTATTTGTGTTATTTTCTGAAATTTAGACACACGTGAGCTACAAATGAGAACATGGGTTAATTTTATTTGAGGTTTCAAGAACTAATTTTGTGAAAGATTTTTTTTAGCACTGCGACTCCGTCAAATTCCAAGGAGTCATGGCAAAAAAGGGTACAAGAATCCGGGCACAAAAGGACACAAATTTAAGAGCATAAAAGGGCATAAAAACCAGACCATAAAAATTGGCAAAAATCAGGGCACAAACGAGCACAAAAATCAAGGTGAATAACCGCACGTAATCACAGCATAAAAGGGTGCAAAAATCAGAGCACAAAAGAGCATAAAAAGGGGAAAAAATCAGTACATAAAAGGATGCAGAATTCAGGGCACAGAAGAAGTCCTACAAAGGCGACGCAGCCGTGTTTCTAATGGAAAACTTACAGTGATTCCTATGATGTGCCCTTGCATTTAGATAAAGATATATGTCATGAAACATTTAAAAAATGTTCAAGTTTATTGCATTTATTTTCATGTTGCTAGTTTTAATTTCAAGCATTTTTTAAAAATTTTCTTGCCGCTTTATTAAGCTTGTTACGAGATAACAACTAGGAGGCATTACACCAATTTAAGACTATTCCTTCGTATTTTTATTGGAATATTCGACGTCAATTTTGGCTATAGTGATGATACACAAGCAACCCATTCGCGCAAACAACATTTAAAGTAAGAAAGGATTGATTTTTCTTATTTTAACACTCAGCTACCATCTATGACTCCACAGAGCACCTGCTGCGTCTAAGTTCATTGCACATTTTTCGAGTCCAAGGATATAAATCAAAAAGAAGCGTCGGAGTCTCGTCGTGAGAAAGAGGTCGTTTACATAATCCAGTCTTTCCTCAGCAGCGTGCAAGATTGCTAGCATGGCTAAGCCATGGAACCTTTACATCGTAGATCAGACGTGCGGACACCGCACTACAGACGTGACTGACTCAAGAAAATCGCTCGAATTAATTCCACAGAAATTCCTAGGTACTCGCTTTGTTTGGGGAGAGTTTTGCTCAGGTTTCGCGCGAAAGCTCAAACAGAACATTGAGACACTAAGTCGGGCGAAATTGCTCTGAAGGGTCGTTGGTTGGAACTTCAGGGGAACTTGTCTTAAGTTTCGTCAAGGTTTGATGAGAATAAAGAGGAAATGTATTGCATACTATACTTCACGCATGTAGTAGTCTTAAATTTCTTCAAGGTTTGATATAAATTTAAAAAACTGCATTGCTTATCATGCCCCACACATGAATTATTCATTAGTTTTGTCAAGGTTTGATGAGAATTAGGTGGAAATATATTACTTACTATACCTCACACATGAATTTGTCATAAGTTTCATCAAGGTTTGTTGAAAATAATGTGAAAATGTATTTTTCACCGAGCACCCCACAAGGAGTAACCAAATTGAAACCTCATTGTCTGAAAAATGGGCAAAAACGCCTTGCATAGTTGACCCGATTTATAAAAAAATCGAGGTTTCAAGTGGCTTCATTCGAATTAAGAGATTCCCATCCTGCCCACTTACCTTCAAATGCAGTCAAAAGCGAAAAATGCACGCAAATAACTGCTTGCAATTCTTCGTCGAAGACTGAATTAAAATAGGGAAGTAAATATCATGCACAAAATCTTTGTCGTATATAAAACTTTTCCGTTTCAAACAAATCAAATTCATTGTTCGTCAAAATTCAATAATTGCCATCTCAAGGAATTTGAAATTCTCTCGCCTTATTTACATTTTGCTCTGGCAACGCGCTGTTGCCGTGAATCTGATCAGTTACTATTTCTGAGTTCATTCACTAGTAAATATCCCAACTGATGCCCTTGCTAAACAGATTTCTGTAGAAAAAGTACGTACTATTTTACTTCATATCTCTGACGATTTAACTCGAATCTCAGCGCGTCTGTATTTCTATTATAAGAGCATTTGTTAACTGATATATTCTGCGTGTTGATACAGACAGCAGAGTTAGTTCCGAAAGCTCTTTCTTGTTACAAATTAAAGCTCTTTCTTGTTACAAATTAACCACCTGTTCTTACAGACGTCGTAAACTTAATTGGACGTGTCGCCCGGCTTGTAAATCTCAGTTTATGTTCTAATTAAGATGATATTTGAACCGTAATGAAGGAATGCTCATCGCTGGTTATGAAGTTTTTCTTTTTGAATTGCGCGAATATATCTAGCAATTAGGATCGAGTTTTACCATCCACTGCATGAGAGGGATCTGGTTCATTTTGCACCGTTTTTATCTCGGTAACTCGGACATGAAATGAAAATTGAGACATTCTTTTTGGCTTGCGTGTGACAGATGATAAACATTCACGTATTTGAAGCCGTAAAAGTCTCCCCCTGCTCTGCCCAACAGCCGTTGAAACTCTGGCTGCGCTGAGCTAATTTACGATATCCAATTTCGGCTCAGGACATTTCTTTCGCTGCATATTTTCGAAGCGATGATTCTAATTTGGGTTGTTAATTTCCATAGGATACACCGTTCATTTACATAGGATACACAATTGCTTTTCATAAGATACACTGTTGATTTCTATTGGAGACACCGTCGATTTCCATTTGCACCGTTGACTAATTTGCATCGTTGTACCGCTGGCTAATTAATTTGCAGTGTTGATTTCCACTCGATCTTCTCGACCCAGCAATTCGTAGACCGAATTTTACGCGATTGTGTGCTATAATCACCATTTTTCGCCATCTAATATCACTTGGGATGCTAATTTAATTTATGCTCGAATACTGAAATTGTAGAGATGCGCTGAAATATTGCAGTTTTCAGAATGTGAAGAGGACTGTTCAAACTTCTACTGATTCCTAGTCAATTTTTTTTGATAAAATTTACACGTTAGACTATGAGTTAGTTTTAGTCTCCTGAACCATAACAAGTGGGTTCCTAGAAGATGAAAATGAAATCGGCATTTAGTATGGAGTTAAAATAACGGAGAATCAATGCACTAAGTGAGTTCCTTCACAAGTTCTGTTGCGCATGCAAACAGCGAGTTAGCAGATAAATTTATGAAACCTGGTGATAAATAAAATCAAAGGTACTGAAAAACACGACAGCAGTATATAGAAAATAATTGGTGCCCTACAAAACCAAACTCTATTCCTTTCCTGTGCTTATTTCATTACTTGAGGTTTGAATTTTTGACAGTGACTTTCATTACAAATAAACGCGGATAAAGCACAATTTCATTCGAATAGCATCAAAAGTTTTGCGCCCGATGTGGATTCATTAGAAAATGGCGTTCACCATCGACCCTTAGAAAATTGATAGCTAAAAACATTGCTTGAGGAACAAGACATGGGAATTCGAAAATAGCTCCAATTCATCGATGATTCTCGGCACGTTTCTCCTGTGAAGTAAGATCTTACGTCTATTGCTGCGCGTTTAATCGTCACTAACTAAATTAATTTAATCCCTAATGAAATCAAGCAACCAACTGCGGCATTTTTTTCAAATTTATCGAAGTTCCAAGTAAATGATTAAAGAACATGAATGGCTTCCACGAGTATAGACATTGCCATCACGGGCGAAATATCGAGATCGCAGTTGCCTAAAGCTTAGCTACGAGTGGAATTTTGTCTCAAGTTTACCCTTTGAGCGCAACGTGCGACACCGATGGCTACAAAAGGGATTTTAATAATGCTGCTGACCGACCCGTATTCACAAACCTAATTTTCATAAATACTTAATTATAGCTAAATGAAGGCAAGATCCAGAAAATGTTTGATATTTTCAATATTCATTAGTACAATTGACCTTAAATCTGAATTGAATATTGAGCTTCAGCTAAGCCAATCTCGGTCAAAGAGATAAAGGGTCGTTGAATTAGACTTATCATGGTCGGTGTGAGTGTTTAGGACTTAACCCAGTTTTAGATTGTCAGACAAGATTTTATTTGTCGTTAGATTTTGATTATTTGCTTGGTGACATCGGTATTTGGATTTAATAGAGTGCATGTCGTTTCACTTACCATAAAAACACCAGGTCGGAATCGGGTTTGGCTTTACAAATCTTTTTAAAATTATAATCATATTTTAGAGAACCTGTCATAGTTGTATTAGCCTTCTGAATATCCGACCAAGCAGGGAAATCAGAATAAAATTATGAACATAGACTTTCAAATAACAGGAAAAATTGGACGTGTACTTTTCAATTCATCATACAATATTGTAGAATTTATTATTCCACTCGATAATTAATTCAAAAAATTTACATCAGCATAACCCAATAACTCATTTGTATCCTATGATTAAAAACAGTGAGTCACTATGATATTTTCTGACTGATCTCGTATCGCAGATACATTAAAGTATCACAGTGTTGTTTCAAGTGGCCTGCATAAATTGAAAAACTCAAAGTTTTCTAAGGGAACTTGTTCAGAAGGGGAGAAACACTTAAATACCAACAGGTTCTTGAGCACGGGGAATATACAGTTCAGATTTTACACAGAATACGAACGTATTGTCCTCAACAATGCCAATGGTTCTATCTTTGGTATTCAGAAGAAAAAGAATTATAAATTTTCAAAGGAAATTTATATTTTCGGCACATCAGCAACATTTTCTACAATCTCGGACGATGAATGCCGAAAACGAACGGGATGGCAAAGTTTCCTTTAGCACTGTTAAAAATTTGTATCATTGAACTAGGTGAAAATGAAAACGAGAATCCCATATTCAAATAGGTTTTGGATTAACTTTATTTTAGAGGAATAGGTCTATCGTTTTGAATTTTAGAACGGAAGAGAGATGCTCATTTCTCTGAGCTCACTTCATTAATACCAAGACTCTTTTTAAAGGCTCAGTAGCAGTTTTTCTCAAGGATGATAAACAGCATCGAATCCTAACCCTTAATTCAGAAAAAGGTTCCACTGTATTGAAATCGCGTTTTGCTATTGTAAGGGAATATGAAAAAAGGGTCATGACAAAAATAAAAACACTATTATTCAGTCGTCGTGAAAACCCAGTGGAGAAAATAAATTCAATAAATTGGAAGTTTGATGTTTTTACAAGACATTAGCTGGTTGCAACTACCGTAGATTGACATTCAGGCAAGAAGTAAGTTAAATGTTGGTTGTAACTACCGTAGACTTTTCAAAAAACCTGTTGTAGACGATCTGTCAAAAATAACGCGATTCGATATTTTCGTTTGACAAATCTTGAAGATATGGATGACAAACAAACATATCCATCTTAATAGTACACGCGATTAAAAAATTTTTGTACTTGTGTTCTGGAGAAACTCGGATCACAGATACGGTCAACAAGCATCCTTTAGGACTGTGAAAGAGAGACGGACCAATCAACTAAGTCGGACCTACTTATTTAATGTGTTCATGAGATTATAATTGTAATAACGGGGAAGAAATTACGCACATAACATATACATGCTTATTTATTTAAAAATTTAAGGAGACACCTGGCTTTTTATTACATAGTATAAATGCTTCTGTTTCTTCAGCGCGTAGTTGAAAAACAGACCGTGCTCTCAAAATAGTCATCCAAATTAAAAAATGTCTCATTGTTTTGATCTTTATATAATGTCAGTATAGTTCACGGAGAGCCTTCTAATTACCTCAGGAAGCGCTTCAAATGAGGTAAATGCGATTCTACAGATTCAACATCAGGCGCTCGCTTGGAAGATTTTCAAAGCAGAATGGTGAATTCAAACATGTGCTTTATCATTCATGATTATAATGATTACTTAATAACGGAAGAGGCAAAAACGTTGATAAAGTTGCTGTTCTTCTCAACATACCAAATAAGAAGAAACAAACATATCCAACTTACCAAATAACCGCTAGCTTGCTCTTACAAAACTGTTAAGCCTTTCATTACCAGTGTTGAAAAAAGTGATCAGGAATAACTTGAATCAATACTACATATGATCACAGTAATTGGGTTCTATCACGCTAGTCATGGGCAGTGGGCACAGTAAACAAAAGTTCTCTTAAAACTTTGCAAAAAAATTGACAATACTTCATAATTTATTCGTTTGGATTCTAAGTAATATTTCACAGAAGTAATAGTATACTACCGTCATAGGTTATTATTTTCTTCGGTTTCTGTTTCTTGGACACAATAGTAGACTGCATGTCTCACTAATTGCTTTTGTTTCTGATTCTTAGAAGTAAAAGTGCACAATATATCGCACATTAGAAGATCATGTATCGACGTATGTGATGATGTTGTGCTGAGGTCAACAATGTAACATTCATAAGAAGAAAACAATACGATAGCTTCATGATTTTTTCTACTTTTACTTCAGTCCTTTTCGTGTAGAAACAAGTAGTTCCCCGATTCTGCATCGCATGTTAATAATTTATTAGGACTATTATCATGTTAACTACTAAGATCGTTAGTCGTCTTAAACCTATTGGCAGTGCATTTCGTTTTAATAGAGTGCATGTCGTTTTACTTACCATAAAAAACACCAGGTCGTAGGCGGAATTTTAGAACGGAGTGAAATTATTTTATATTAATTAAATTTTTAATATATATTAATTATTTATAATTATATTAATTATAAATCATATTAATTATAAGTGAAAATTGTCAATTTTCACTTATAATTAATTACCATCTCATCAGGAAATAAACGGTTCTACAGAAATGATTCTGTCCGCTAATACGTCCGTATTGAGTTTTCAAGTTTGAACCATTGGTATTCCACTAAAATGAGTTAATTTAATTTTGTGGTTAACATCATCATCAGGTGCGGCAATAAAAATATACTTGTGTTGGAAGAAAAAACCCAAAAGCAGAATTTGAGGTAGATCTACATATTAACTGAGTATCATGATCTGTAGCACTTACGATGTGTTCGTAATATCATAATTTCTTCTTTTTAGCTTTACTCATTCATAACTTTCCGTAACAAAATCTCTCATAAAATAAATCTCGCATGTACCGTGTGGTCTTGAAGACAACAAATGTCACCGGCAGATGTACTCTCCATGAAATTTGACGGACACGAAGACTTTAATTTCGGGCCGCATGTTTTTTTCACAAGAATTGAACTGCTAAGGCCTGACCGAAATTAAATACGCGCATGCTATTTATGAGGTAAATGACATATTTCCTGATATGACGATTTTTTTTCAGTTCTCTTATTCATAGCATCGCCGGATGGCTGTAGTTCATATCTTAACTACATCTTTGAAAATAATACACGGGTTCGAGGAAAGGTTTTAACTACCATATTATGACTCAATACAAAGGTACGACTACGTTCATTTCGATCATGTTCAAGTTAAAATGAAATTAATTTAAATGCTTCTATGACACAATGAATAAATTCATAGAAGAATGAATATTTGATGGCGTTAACGTATAGTAATGATTTTCTATGGTCATTTATACCCTTTTCTTCAGATTTTATAACCTAGTGATCGACCTCTATTCTAAGGTAACACTTTTTCCATTGACACAGCTTCCAGTGTTGAGACACGGTTGGATGATGGCCCAACCTAGATATCAGCAAACTTTAAAAAAAATGCAGTGGCTTTCTCATGTGTTGGGACATCATTGGATGATGACCTTGTCTAAATATCAGCAAATATCAAAGCAAACTACAGCGGCATTACACTGTGTTGATACTTAGTCGGATAACGCTGACCTTGTTCAAATATCAACAAAATTAAATAAAACTACTGCGGTTTTTCTTTAAGTTGGGACATAATTGGATGATGACCTTGTTTAAAGACCAGCGAACTTCAACGAAAATTACTATGACTATTCTCAAATTGGGACGTAATTAAATGATGACTCAGTGTTTATTTCCGCAAAACTCAAATAAAACCACTTTGGGTTTTTTTCCGCCACCAGGCTCGCGTCTAGGGCCTCCAGAAATCCGAGGGGTGCGCACGATGTACGAGCCAGACGACACCATCTCCGTATCGTGCCACCACAGCCGCCACAGCAGCTCGCAACCGCAGCCCAACCTTAACTGGTACATCGACGGCAAGGAGGCGAGTGTTCCTTATTGGTCAGATTGTGAGCCTTAGCTGGGACATCGCGAGTGTCGCTTATTGGTCAGATTGTGAGCCTTAGCTGGTACATCGCTAGTGTCGCTCGTTGGTCAGCTTGTGAGCCTTAGCTGGTTCATCGCAAGTGTCGCTTATTGGTCAGATTGTGAGCCTTAGCTGTTTCATCGCGAGCGTCGCTTATAATTATCGGTCAGATTGTGAGCCTTAGCTGGTTCATCGCGCGTGTCGCACATTGGTCAGATTCTGAGCTTTCTGTCTGCTCACGGCGTTCTTAGGTTTCGGGACCAAGAGAAACAATCTTCCTGACGACATGTTGAGGTGCTAGTTTCTATTTCTAGTTTACTTACAAGGGTCTAATAATATAATGAAAAGTTCGTTCGATATTGATTCTTCAACCATTTTCGATTTCGTTATTAAGACGAAAAATATAGGTGATGGAGCGAGCGTGGAGAGTACATTATTACCTCCTACAGGTTTCTACAAGAATCAGTTTGCAACTTGTACATTTTTAAGGGATATTTTTACTTCCAGTTTCTCAAGGCCACAATTGAGTAAATGTAATCGCACACACCAAACTGAAAATATGAAAGGGAAAAATAGTTCAACGCACTAAGATCTAAATTTCCTGAAAATAAATCTAAATCTGAATATATAGGAATTTAAAATCCTGTGTGAGAAGTAACTTAGGAAAAGGTTTTTGTAATTAGAACGTAAATGTTTATTTAAAAAAACGATTTTATGTGAGGAAGCCTACTAGAATCCTCGTTGAAAATATACTGAGTAGGATTACATGATGCAAGTTGGGACAATTCACAGCGTGTCACATACGGAGCATGACGCGATAAAAGCGATTATAATGAGTATCGCTATCTGCCCGTAATTCTGAGCAGTACCCAAGGAAAGTGCCTTGAATGTTCTGTCTCTATAGGATTGGAGGGCAACAGGTGCGAGAAATAAAAACGGGACTGAGAGAAGAAACGGCAGCGACCGGATAAAGTTTTCCAGGCTCGTTAAATCGTTCCTGTGATTGGATTCGTTTTTTTCGATTTAACCAATTGAAGGGAATGTTTCGAACTGTATCAGATACTCTGTATAGTAGATACGTTTGAGGGTGTATTTATTTTTGAATTAAAATGCACAGAATTTTAGCAAATTAGCACCTTAGGGCTTTTCACTCCGTTTATTGCAGTATTTGGAGGCGGAAAAAAATCAGGGTTATTCTTTAGGCCCTCAGCCTCTTTGACAGGCTAAAATCTAAAAGCTGTTCCACCGATTTGCCTCAATTCTTATAACGAAAAGGCATCACAGATCCCTTTTCAAAAAAGGAATGTTGATCCTCGATTTCAATTTGAAAATAAGAAGCTCGATTCAAATAATTGTATTTATATAAAATTAAGTATATCACCCTAAGGAGTAAAACAGACATGCATGTATAAACATATATTAATAGTGTATCAAAGGGAACAGTTTTCGCAGTCTTCCCTGCAGGATTGTAAAGAGACGGAGTGGACTCTATGTCGCTTCATGTTAGTTTCAGCTAAAATTAATGCTAGTCCTGGAAAATACTCTCGGAACGCGTAAGTACAGAGAACCTGTCTACGAACGCAATCATTGTTTACTTCCGATATGAGTTAAAATTCGGAAGCGAAAGATTAGTTTAGCTGTGACTCAAGTGCGTTTTAGCTTCAAATTCTGCTATGTTTCGTACCAGTTTGTTGCTCCCCCAACCAGCCAGCTGATGCCGACAGCTACACGTGAAAAATGTTGGACTTGTGCATGTCGCAGAAGGTCGCAATTGGCACCGAAGAGTTCAGCAAACAAATAGTGTCTGCATAAATTGCCGAGCTCGAGCGCCAGACGCAAGCCTCAGGCAAAATGAAATTGCCATGTGTAGGTAGCCGGGCTCACTCCTGCGAAGGTCAATGTAAGTCATGCTTTTAAGTCTTCATATCTATGTATATTGGCAATGTCACGTGCCACTGAGAAGTATTTTTGCCATTTCTTACCAAAGAGTTGAGAATCGTTTGAAGTAATGGCCTCATATCCCGAGGGGAAGTAGCTCGCTTTAGGAAAATGCGAAGATGCGATACAAAGCAACTTTTAAAAATAAGCGTCGTTTTTTGTATGATGTTTAGTTATATTTATCTCCAGCCATTTAAAAAATGACACATTTTTAAAAATACATTGAAATCATAATTGAATTTCCCCTAATTTGCATTCATTTTAGGATAGGATTGTAAATCTGATATTTTCATTCATTTTATTTTGCAATCAGGTCAGGGGAATATTTTGCTACGTTCATTCTCAAGTGGAGTGCAGGGAATGCTAAATTTATTCTGAGTTGGCTTTCGTTCGCAAGCGTTACCTAAGAGTCTTTTCTTCACTCAGTGTACTTTTGGGGCAATTGAATTGTCAATTTTGTAATGGCGTTGGGGCTTTCATGATTAAAATTATTTAATGAATTTCCTACACTTTTACGATTCAGTGGAGGTACATTTCTTTTTTCAAACGACCGCTAGTGAAAGTTTTGGATTTAATTCATTCTTGTGAGGAAAATAGTCAATATTACAAATTTCCAAAATTTCAAGCACCTGAAATTACTCGAATTATAAATTCAACATTTATTTATTCAACAAATTTATCGCGTACTCTCACTGAAAATTTTTTGTTTTTGAATTTATGTCGGTATGGTGATCTCGATGAACTGAATAAACGGTCTTTCATTAATGAATACTTATGAAATTACTTGATTGGCTTTAATGAATTTCCTATAACCTAACTATTTCTAAACTGTTATAGCTATTAGTTTTTCTTTAAATTCAAATTAAACAAGTTTAAGCATCGAAACATTCACATTTTTATTTTATGAGCAAAAAAGTGTCAGACCATTTTGATTCATCATCAACATATATAACTTAAGTAATTTTACTTGTTTTTTTATCTTGTTGGTCATCGTCCACGCTCTGATCTTAGAAATAACATGAGGCAAAGTACAGCAACCGGTTCCAGTCGTGACAAAAGAAAATATTCACTACTGTGGTTTTCGTGTTAAAAAACTTAACGTTCTCAGGATGAAAAATTACGGATAACATTTGTTAAAAATACTCATTTCATGCTGAAAGTTTACCAAACATTAATATATTAAAAGCAAGCAAAATGACCTGGCGTTTTCGAGGAATAATTAAAGAGATACAGTTAATGGAACAAACAATCTTTAAAGAACAAATGGATAACAATTGTACTGTGTGAAGCATTGAAATTCTTGTCTATAACGTCACTCCCTCCATTATCGTCGCAGTTCTTAAATCTTTCCCTGAAAGTGAGCCATAATCAAGAGAATCAAATCCCGCAAAACATTGATTTCGTGATTTCTTCCTGCCTACAGATCTTCAATATTCATCATGGAAAGATGACATGGAAACATGTCACGCATGATTTAAAGTGAACCTCGAGAGACGTGTGATGTTGTACCATTTTGTTGGAACCATAGATCACCAGGGTCATGAGTGGAGACGAATTTGACGAGTTTAGGTCGAGAAAACTTTCAATTATTTCACACTGACGGTCCAAATTCATTCATAGGAACGTTTTTTTCCGGAAAAGGAGTACCCCACCTTAAAATTCCATGGGGTACACCAGACAGTAAACTTTATAGATTGTAGTGGTCGCTGATGCACTTCAAGAGCACTGTTGCAATGCTAGTATCGAAATAGTTGTATTAAACATTCCCGAAATACAGGAGAGCGCTTCAGCACTGCAAATCAGAATAAATGTTCGGTGAATGCTTTGGATATTGCTCCGACCCGAAGCGAGGGTTTCATAATCGTCCCTATCCATGTTTAGAATATAAAACTTTAACTCAATGGTTTTTACTGTGGGAAAAAATTTCATTTGCCAATAACTTATTTTTTAATACCGTTTTATCGTTTTGCTTCCTCTTTCCTTGGTCTTGCGTAAATGAAATGACCCAGTGGGTCACGGGTGGTCCAGTTTTTAATGAAAATTTGGGTTAAAAAACTTTCACTAGTACTACCATAATCTTTTCAGAAAGACCTACGTATAGTTTTCTGAACCGTTTCATCAATCACACTATTTTTGAAACAATTTCTGAGATTTTAAAATATTTCTGTAATTTTACTAGTTGTGCTAGAGCACAAAACTAATTCTCTCAATAATTTAAGTAATAGTGGTTAGATATAACACATCTAACCACTAATATTAGGTATAACATCTCTAACAAACAACGGTTGTTCTGCAGGTCGGTTCTCCTTTGACAGAGTCTCTTGGGGATCAGAGATCCAAAAACCAAAACGAAGCTTTGTCCCTCACAGTGCCGGCTCAACAGGTGAGTTTTAATTGCGGGTAGCGGTCATTTGGCTCCTCCAGTGCGGCTCCTGCTGCTCATAAACGTCGCTTTTTACTGTCACGAGGCCTTAACTCCAGTCTTCTCCGTCGTCAGATCAGTTTTCTTGTAAAAAATGACTGCATTCTATTTTTCTATCTAGATGTGAAGATTATGAATGAAAAAGATAAATTCCTTAAGCGTTCAAGTATTAAAGGACCTATTCATTTTGATTATTACATTTTAAATGCAAATCAATTACAATATTGTTACCTTTAAATTACACCAACAGGAAAAGCGTCTCCCTTCTCGAACCCGTCGTGCGAATGAACCTTCACTTGCGAACCTTCACTTGCAAGTTCACAATCTCACCAGATTTGTTCAGTATAAGACTTCTTTCGGATTTTATATATACGGGATCCATGCCATTGCGCTGAACAATTTATATTGGAATGTTCAAAGCAATGGGAGTTCAAAATCGCTTAGCGTGCTCAATAGAGCATGAAAAACTTTGGCCAATTTTTTTTGCAATGGACTACCGAAAGCGAAGAAGACATAAAAATCCAAATTTTGATGCTGCACCCTCGATAGATCTGACGATTCTCAGTGCAGCTGAGTTTTTCTAAAAAAGTTTTCGAACTCAATTTTTTCTCGTCGATCAATGCATTTAGGTTCACCGGTGGAAGAAAACAGAGTTAAGTGGAATGCGATTCCGGTGGGCGTTAAGATTTACGGGGAAAATGAACTGACCTGTTGAAGATCTTGTTTAATTGAAAAGGGCAACTGGTTTGGCGAACAAAATGGGAGTGCAGCATTTATCACCGGATGAAGCTTGGCATTCAAGGCTTGTAAAATGGAACAAATGCGAGAAAAGTTTTGAATTCTCACTTGTCAGGAATTTTTCGAACCAGTTACTCGCAGCATCATAGTTTTCATTGCGCTCAAAACGAACAAGCCATGTCACAAAAGAGTTATTTATGTTTTAAGGCATCATTAGAGCTTTGGAATAGAAGATAATAGCACACAGTAATTTCTAAATTGAAGAAGTACCCATAGCAAAAATATGGAAGGAAATTGTGACCAGCACACCGTTGAAGCTAAATTTTAAATTAAAAATGCTTATGACTTAACTATGGAAAGTTATAGTGACCAGCAGTTAAAAGTTTTAGATGAGAAATACGCAAAGCTTATACAAGGAAAAAATTGTGTCCAGCAGATTGACTGTTTGGAGTTAAATTTTAAATAAAAAAAAAAACTAAAATATGGAAAGACATTGTGACCAGCAGATTTACCATTTGGAGTTATTGTGCATCAAATAGGGACCGGCAGAAAAGAACAGATCTGAGCATCAACCAAAATGGATGTCATTTTGAAGCCAAGTCCCTTCACGCTCAACTGACGGTCCTACACTGCAAGAAATAAGCTTAGGTACTCGCCCCAAGCGTAACAGATGGAGGAAAAATGAAAAAAAACTGACCACATGGGGTAGAGATTGGAGGTTAAGTCAAGAGGGAGTGATCGAATGAAAGAAGTAGTAAAGAAGTATTGAAAAAACTAGTAAAGAAGCATTGAAAGAAGTAGTAAAGAAGTAGCTCATGCTGAGACTTTCTCTGCATCAGTTAGTAAATCCGTTACTATTGAAGTGAGATAAGTTGACAACTGAGCGCACACAATGCATCAATTTTTGGTCAACTCTATGAAATCAGTGGCCACATATTTTACTTAAAAGATGTTGAATCCTTTCAGTTTGTCCTAAATTTTGAACTCAAAATTAATGGAAACAATGTGATTAACCTCGTTTGGAAAAACATAGCTTGAATTTTTTGTCTTTTTCAATTCATTGTTACCCAACATTTGACAAGACAGAGCTAATATGCT
The DNA here is from genome assembly GCA_014220935.1 of Platorchestia sp. MABIK. NCBI lineage: Eukaryota > Metazoa > Arthropoda > Malacostraca > Amphipoda > Talitridae > Platorchestia > Platorchestia sp. MABIK. The sequence continues at coordinate 30,206 of JACJUY010000984.1, read as the reverse complement.
GGAATATAATTTAATATAATATAATATAATATAATATAATATAATATAATATAATATAATATAGTATAATATAATATAATATAATGTAATATAATATAATATAATATAATATAATATAATATAATATAATATAATACAATTTAATATAATAATATGCTAATATGCTGGAATATATGTTAGATACATCACACTTCAGATGAAATTTTGCAAATTCTCCTACCATCGGCAAATTATGATTATTTTCATCCAAGATTAGAGAAGGAACTTCATTTATGATTTATTGTCGTACTTCACAACTTCTATGATAAAGTAACGAAGCGAGTAGCCATTTTTTGTTATTTGCGTGTAGTCGATTACGGGGACAGAAGCCGAAAATCTGAAGGCAACACAGTGTGCACAATTTGAAATTGATTGGTTCTTGATTTTAAGGTCAAATTACTGCAAATTTCTGTCCATGAACGATTGATCGTCTTGCTTTTACTGCTCAAAAAGATCTTATTCAAGATATCATGGAGCTTCTGTGATGACGTGGTAAATAAAGTAACACGCTCTTCAAACCACCCAAACCGTTCACAAACATATTTCGCAATTTTTACCATTTTAGTGCCGTAAAGTGGAAACAAGTTTGACTCTGGTGAGGTCATTTCTTCGTAACAGTCAGTTTTTTGGTAACTTTCGAAGTGAACGAAAAAGTCAGGCGTTACACACGCTGCCTAGTGGTCAGTAGTCACTCGACATGCAGTTTACGTTTAGAGAAAGGAGAGGGAGGAACCGTGCCCGTCCAATGAATCACCAGAGTCTAAAAAATAGTCAAGATCATGCGCAGTCGTTTTTATAACGTTGTCTATCTATAATTTTTACAACGTATGTCTATAATTTTTATAACGTATGGTTTGTCTATCAATTGAGGACTTTTATTTTAATTTTTTTTTTTAAATCAAAGGAATTACAATACATCTCATGAATCAACTTTTTTGGGTATAAACTGTTTTTTTTTCTTCCTTTCTAATTACCGTTTTCCTACCTTGATCCTGGGCTAGGATCGCAAGTCGCCTGTTGTTCATTTGGTTTCTAACAACTGGCGCCTTGTACTTGAATAATTCGACACGGTTGTAGCTCACGTGGCCCACTTGCTCTGCCCAGGTGATGGAGGCCGGCGGCAGCGTGCAGGTGGAGTGCAGAGTGAGCCTCGGGCCTCTCCAGGACAGGACGGTCAAGACGCTACGGGTCAGGATGAGAGATTACTTCTTCTCGATCTCCGCGGCGCGTGGTCAGTATTTCTTATCTCATTCATTTTAACAGAGCGCTGGTCAGTGTTTCTTTGCTTCTTCATTTTAACAGAGCGCTGGTCAGTATTTCTTTGCTTCTTCTCCAACTTAGCCGTGCGTGGTCAGTACTTCTTTGTGTCTTCTCCATATTTGTGGCACGTGGTCAGTACTTTTTTGCTTCTTCTCCGTCTTAGCCTCGTGTGGTCAGAACTTCTTTATTTTGCATCCCATCTTTGCCCCCCCTGATCAGTATTTTCCCGTACTTTTTCAGCGCTGTCAGTATTTTTTTCTCCATTTCTGACACTCAGGGTAAGTACTTCTTTGCTTCTTCTTTATCTGTGCCGCTGTAGACATCACATCCTTACTCAACCTTCCATCTCTACCCCTCGTGTCAGCACTTCACCTCTCCTCCATCTGTGCCGCTTGTGGTGAGTACTTTAGTCTACTCATCGCTGCGCAGGGCCGGCAGTTAAGCTTGAAGGGACTTGGCTTCATCTAAAATAACTTCAAAATTGACGCTCCTAAGATTGAGAATAAAGAGCAAAGCGAAAATCGCTTCGCGTAAAATCATTTATTTTAAATGATCAAATAAAACTAAACGTTTCGGACAACAGTTCATCTTCTGCAAAATCTCTGTAAAACAAAACTAAAAGAGGAAAAATTAGTTCACTGACGGTTTATTTCAAAGCTTAAACTTCGAAAAACACGAATTAATGTGAAAGTTAACTTATTATACATTATTCTATTTGAATACATTTACTGCTGATGATAGTACGCCAACCTATCTATAGTTGTTTGCAACTCATTGTCTCCATTAAATATTTGTTCAAAATTCGTGTACATGCCTAGTGAACAATAATCAACGTTTGCCAGGAAATTCTTGTATTTAATGACTGGTGACAGACGCTCTCCTCATAACGTCTAAAATTGCTGTGACAAAAACCGACTATCATACTTTTTGATCCAACTTTTTATTTGGATTCAAGTATTTTTCATGAAACTCAGCGGAGTACATGTGACTAAAATTTTCACTGGAACCATAAATCCAGTGTCCGCTAATGCAATGTGTGTAAATTAACGGTATTAAAAAAAATACGGCCAGGCATGAATGCCAATCACATGTGATAGAGAGCTATTCATATTGAGTCAGTTCAAGTTTTACGATGAATGCAAAATAATTATGCCGAATGCTGTGAAAAATAGCAATCCGCTCTTTGAAATTTTAATTACTCCAACTCTGTCTATTAGTGAAACCCATTAAATGAATTAAGTTTTTCTCTTATTTGACTAGGAAAATTAACACGGTTAAGTAGTGTAAAGTCACGCTCAACAACTCACAAATTTATTTTCGTAGCTTCTTCAGTTGCTTAGGACGCTGGCAAGTTTATTCCTGCGTCATTGGCCAAAAGTTGTATCCGCTGTTAGACAGACGCATGAATGTAAAAAATATTTTTCAAGATTTACGCAGATTTTTTCCCAAAAATGTCATACCCTGTCAGTTTTACTTGGTTTAATAGAAAGTATTAAATTGAAAAATAAATTATATCGTATCATTACATTACTTGTGTGTACTATCATCAATACGGTGTTAAGGATACTATATACAGTATTACTATATTATTTAGATCGCAAATCAGTTTTCCGAACCCAAGTGAGCGAAAGACGACAAGATGAAAACAACATTGATTTGAATAAGAAGTATAAATACAATATTTTATTTCACATTACTTTGACGCGTAAATTAAATTTGTAACGCAATGCACGTACTCATACATACATAATCTTGACGTGAACAAATACTCAGAATTAAGGACGTACAATTCGTAGAGCACGAGCACGTTTGTGATTTCATTTTTTTTAACGTACATAACGTTTTCTCATGCCTCCCTTCAGCTCAGTACTCACTTGACCATCTCTAATTTGGCGACTGGAAACACTCATGTAAAGTTTTAATTAGCTGACAAAATTATACTCTTACATACCGATTTTTTCTCGTCGACGTTCCGTACAAACTGACGGGGAACTGAAAAGGCTTCTCAGAGCACAGTTGAGTTTATAAACATGAAAAATAAGGAGCTGTCAGCAGCCAGTTCTTGTGAATACGGAGCGTATAGTCACCGAAGGACGGAAGAATTGTAAAAGAGTAGCAACTAACGTCGACGGAAGGGTCGTCAATATTTACGTGATTGAAGTCAAAGAATTATTTTGAAAATAGATTATAATGATTATGAAATTGCTTCCATGTTTCTATAGAGGTTCATAATTGTTTGAAAATCTAATCTTCTAAACTGTTTCAGGCGATTTACGATTATTAATAATTTATCTTCGGTAAAACAAGCGCACTGCAGGTGTTGAACAACACAAAATCAAAGATTACAAACTAGGTGTAGATGAGAAATTTATTCAGAACTCATGTTCATTACACTGCATAGCGAGATAAATTGTCACTGTTTCACGAGCCATTGATTAGGTTATTATTTAATTATAACTTAATCATAGATAAATCATGGGATCATAGATGAATGATTTTGATCAGGTCATAAGAAAACATCATCCTCTTTGTGTATTACAACACGGGATTTGCGTGGCAGCTCGAGCCTGGGTCTCTCGGCTCTTTCTTGTTGGCATGGTTCTTTTCCAATCTCTGGAAATGACACTTATCCTGAGAGTATGACAGAATATCTTCAATCTAATCATTAAAAATGTTTTCGTAAGTGGGTAATTATGCTACCATGGTTCTTTTCTAATCACATTTTGAATTGATACTAATCACACGAGTATGGAAGAATATACTGAGCTAAATCACAGGAACGTTTCCGTAATTGGATAAATTTTACAGTTTCTTAAATAAAGTGTAAGCTAAATTTCCTCTGATGCTAATCCAAGCGTGAAATACTGCAAATTAGCTTTTACAAAGTTGCCAATTTTCAAATGCGGAAACAAAGAAATTTCCTAACACGTGTGGCATTCCTGCACTTTGGAATTAAACGGCCGTTGAAATTCCCTCGTGTGTTTCCCATGCTATTTGTTTACTCAACTTGATGCGATTTTCTAAACGAAAATAACTTATAAAACTCAAATCCAAAATGTATTTTGTTCATATTCGTTCAGCTTTTACAATATTTCCCATGAAAAGTTTTCTTCATTATAATAAAACCAGAAGCCTTCCTAGTCAATGTGGAACTGTTCCGACCGCCTCATCTAATATCATTAACATAATGATCAAAAACCAGCAACAAATGACATTAGTTTTGCGTCAGCTTGCTGGGAGGGAGAGCTCATGTGTTGCACTGGGAAGTTCTAAAAAACTTTCGGAGCGGAGGGAGTTTCTGGAAAAATGTCAGTTTAGTTAAGGTGAGACCTGACGGGCATCGCCTTCCAGTTAGCGCAGATGGGGATAGAGTGCAAGGCAACAATGTTTCTGAAATGCTTCTTTTTCGTAGTTCACTGCCCAATGTTTTGTTTTCTATTTTTCAGATTGCGGATCAGTTCTGGAAATCTGGCTGGTTTTGTCGTTGGTTGTGGCGCTGGGTTGTTACTCATCGAGCAGCTGAAGTTGGCTGCTGCAGAGTCGCCTACGATCAAAATTTGAAGCTAAATTGCGATTTTTCGCTAGTTGAAGTGAAGGAAGACGCAACCCAAGCTCGACTCTCGTTACCTACATTCCATATCCTGACCCATAGTGGAAGCGTAATCTTTAGCTATCTTTACACTGAAGTATATGTGTCTATGGATCATAGATAAATGAACGGCGGAAAGCTGCTGAGAAGACGCTACCATAATGTTCAATATCAACTATACAGTTTTCCATGAATGTTATGAACTTATTTTCCCTGGAGTGAACTATAGCAAACTATATGCCGATGAACTCACATTTACAGCCTGAGAAGCTTGTGCATCATCAAGTGCTTGCTTTTGTGTTCAGTTCATGTTCATCTTCCTGCAAGTGGCCTGTCTGTTCTGCGACACTCGACCGATGACGACATTTTCTAAGCTAATGAAACCGTATATCGTTATCTGTATCGGACTTCGAGTGATAGTAATTCTTGGATGCGAATATTTGTATGTATAAATACGTGTACACATTTTCTAAGAGAGGGTTGAAATGATTTCAGCTTTGAACTCTGTGTTCGATAGAGGATGTGAATCAAATTGAACAAATAGCTATAGTTATGATAACTTGCCTTCCTGGGTCGCGTAAAAATGGAATGAAAATGCAATAATAAAAAAGGAGAACGTATCAATGTGATAATGCACAAGTTAGTCAATAATTATATATCAGAACACCTGCAAATTGGATAGATAGCAGAGCCCAGGAAAATGAATAATTTATCTGAAGTTCTATGAGGAATGACTTAATCATGATTTGGTAGAGTGGCTTCAATTAATTGGTGACTCCAGAGTGAAATGCAGAGAGATTCGAACGCGAAACTAGTGAGCAATGTCCCGCTATAAATTTGTCTCATTCAGCTACTCCCTGAATTGACTGCTTTCACGACACCGAGTTCACTTGTAGCCTCTGGAAATAATTGAACCTCTGTGCTGTTATGATTATTCGAGAAACTTTGGTTACATTTCTCGTTCGCATGTTTTCCAAATTTATAACATTCATGAAATGTGAGGTTTTCTTTAGTACAACACTGGTTCAATTTTAGTTTCTTTAATTATTTCTTTCAGCTATTCTGCATTTCAGTTTTTATCGGAGGCAATTAGAGGCAAAGTTTTGCATGAGAATTAGTATGTATCTTACAAAACAACAACTGAAGTTCATCCAGAACTTGCAGAAGCAATTCATTTCCATGAATTTTAGCGATGCTGATAATATAATTGAAAAATTTAGAAAAGATATGAAATTCCATTTGAATTGAAGGATAAATTAGTGCTGGGTGATTAAAATCTTTGGTGAAAATTTTTCTCGTACGTATTTTCCCATGATATTATCAACTTCATCCTGCGTAGTTTAGGGAAAAGTAACTTGATATCATTCTGTCTTTCTGCCACACACAGGCTGCCAACAACGAGAAGCTTTTTATTTGAAGGAAGGCGGAAAATTCTACACTGTGCAATACATTACAAATAACTCGTGACTGCATCCAGTGATTTCAACACCGTCAATCCTGTAATAAAGAAAATAGTTTAGTGTCTTAGGTTTGTACAATCACGCCAGGTCCAATCGCTGTGCTATGTTAGTAGCTCTGTAGCCAGCAGTTATGTATGTACAATAGATTGGTAGAGCTAGTCATAGATGAAGGGGGACTTGAATGAATGCGCGAAAGGACCTATATATATTTTTTAAACTTATGCTGGTTTGTCAGTAATGGGAATACGTTGGTGGATGATGTACATGTTTGTGCCTGCCAGTTGATTTGCGTGTCCGCGAACTAATGTTTTTTTTAATAACATTTTGTTTTTGGCGTGGGGTGATGTATCATTTTGTGTTAACTCGCATAGTGTGCATGTGTTGCGTAGTTCGTTGATATGGCTAGTTACTAGAACGAAACAATTGTGGGCAGTTAATTCACTGCTTAGTAGTTAATGAAAATGTAATTTAGCGTCGTTCGAAATCAAATCTCTTTGCATTAATGTAGCAGATTCTATATACATTGAGCCCTGTTACGTACTTGTGGTTTATTTTATTCGGGTATGTGTTCTAATGTCATATTATTGTTGAATTACATTAAAAATAATTTTACTAACTTTGAGTGAGAAAATATCGAAAAGAATGAATTGTTTTTGCTTGCTATGAAATCTAATTACGCTGTAAGCGAAATTTTTTACTTTTTTAGATGAGGTAGGTTTGGAGGTTGGATAAGGAAAAAAATTCAATCCAATTAATTAGATAAGCAACTTTATCACTGAAATGCCACATGAAGAATACAAATTAACAGGCATGATAAATCACTCATGAAGTAATCATACAAAGTGTTTCAATTTAGCATCTTCTGTAAGGGATACTGATGAACAGAACAAAAATCTCATGTGCGTCATTTTTTTCACAGCTTTCTCGCCTCCAGGAACCAAGAGATAAATTAAGCTAAGAGATAAATGCATAGAGACACAATAAACGAGTTGCTCCTGATTTCCGAGAGTACTCCTAGACGGTGAGTTTCCCTTGAACAAAACAAAAATGATAGCTCATATTGAAATCCCAGCTGAAGAGTTGACCTGAATTGTATTATATCTTTAAAAACTTGGCCAGTACCATCTAAAACGTTACTGGGTCAATACTATACAATTCAATGGTAATTCGAATCCGTTCCTGAAAGATTCCAACGCGATGTGAATAAACAACAGTCGTAAGTGCAATTTTTCGCATGTTGTTCTGAACAATGTTTCAAAGATTCAAACGTCAACCATAAGATTGAAGACCGTAGCGTAAAATAGAAGCCTGAGTTAAAACATGGTTTGTTTTCAAACAACAAAATAACTCCCTTTGTAATTACAGTAAATTGAATGATTGAGAGAATTACGGCAACAATGCATTGGTGA